>CM067359.1:32233320-32268320 GCA_034401795.1 Chaetoderma sp. LZ-2023a
AGTTGATCACCGTGTTCGAGACTATGCCTACATATTACAGGACAGAAAAGTTCTAGGCAAGCTTTCAGAAGGGGATATGTCCGCTTTAAATGCAAGATACCATCTCAGTTGCCTGACTGCTCTGCACACTCGTGTCAGACAGCACTAGACAGAAAGCACCAATACTGACCTAAACATGAAGACTGATAGTCTAGTTTTGGCAGAATTAGTTTCATACATAGAAGAATTCCGGCAGGATAAAAACTGTGTTGAGCGGCAGAATGGCATGGCCATTAATGTATTCGGGCATGACAAGTGTGTCTACCCACTGCAGCTGAGTGAGGCTGACCCAGACATTGCGAGGACAAATCTGCTGCTTATTGAGAAGGGCGGCAAGCAACACTATACCTAGATTAAGGATCTGAATCGGCTGCTCTATGATCAGAGTCGGTATAAAGGGAGAACACACTTCTGCGAGCGGTGTCTCCACTGTTATTCTCGTGAAGACATTCTCATCAAGCACAAACCAGAGTGTTGTGGTATCAGTGACAGACCAATGCGTATAAGAATGCCTACAGAGGACAGGAAGATGCTACAGTTCACCAACTACCACAAGCAACTCAAAGTGCCATTCATCATCTATGCCAACTTTGAAGCCCTAAGAACGAAGATTGAGGGGCCAGAGGCGAATCCGGCTCAGAGCAGCACACATAAAACGCAAAACCATCAGATCTGTGGGTTCTCATACATTGTAGTCCGCTGTGACGGTGTCAGTGAACCACCAGTGCTGTATCGAGGAGAAGATGCAGCCAAGCACTTCCTGGATCGATTGGCACGGGAAGAGTCGAAGATAACGACCGTGCTCGCCCACCCTAAGCCGATGGAGATGACGAGAGGACTGGCGATCTCATAAAACCGCGGTCAGTTGCCATGTGTATGACAGACCCTTAGCTCGTGACAGAGTCACAGACAGTGTCAGAGATCACTGCCACATCACTGGTCTCTACCGCAGAGCAGCACACAATGTGTGTAATCTAAAGCTGTGTCTCAACCGTAAGACCACCACCATCCATGTCGTGTTTCACAACCTGCGTGGGTTTGATTATCACCTCATCATGCAGGCCATCTCCCAAACAGAGGGACAGATCAACTGCATTCCCAACAATATGGAGAAGTACATCTCCTTCAGCCTCTGTCGGCTGCGGTTCATTGACTCAGCCCAGTTCCTCTCAGCATCACTTGACAAGCTGGTAGCTAGTTCCACAACGCTCCCACTTACAAAACAGTATGAACCTAGCACTGCCAAGCATGAGCTCCTGCTCCACAAAGGTGTATACCCCTATGAGTACATGGATGGGTGGCACCGTTTCAATGAGACCTCTCCCCCGCCTCAAGCTGCTTTCTACAGTAAACTCTCTGGCGAGGGAATATCTGACAGCGACTACAACCACGCACATGCTGCCTGGATCCAGCTGAACGGATGAAGGTGAAGGGAGAGTGGCTCTCAGATTATCAGTGTGCACTGGGCGAGTCGATAGTGGAGATGACAGCAGAAAAACCAGTGCCTAACCTGAGAGACAAAGAGCACTATCTCATACACTACCGCAACCTAAAGCTCTACCTCAGCCTGGGTATGAGGTTGAAGAAGGTGCACAGGGTTCGACGTTTCAATCAGTCACCATGGATGGAGCCTTACATCCGACTCAACACAGAGCTCCATAAGAAGGCCAAAAGTGACTTTGAGAAGGATGTCTACAAGCTGATGAATAACGCTGTCTTTGGTAAGACCATGGAGAACTTACGCAAGTGAGTGGATGTCAAGCTAGTGCGGTCATCCGAGGAGGGCAAGCTGCGCCGCCTAATAGCCAAGCCTAACTTCTCCCAGCCGAAGATGTTCGAGGATGATCTAGCTGCTCTCCACATGTACAAGACGAGCCTGCTGCTGAACCGCCCTGTCTATGTGAGAATCTTCATCCTAGACCTCTCGAAGCACCATATGTATGACTTCTACTACAACGCGCTGAAGCAACTATATGGTGCCCACTGTGAGCTCCTGTACACTGACACAGATAGCTTCCTGTTGGAGATCCAGACTGAGGATGTCTATGCTGATATGGCTGCGAGGAGCGACCTCTATGACACAAGCGACTACCCAGTAACACACCCGTTACACAGTACTGCCAACAAGAATGTCCTGGGCAAGATGAAGGATGAGTGTGCCGGGGTGCCAATCCAGGAGTTTGTTGGCCTGCACCCCAAGATGTACTCCATCAAGCGGTCGTATGAGCAGGAAGTCAAGAAGGCAAAGGGTGTGCGCAGGGCTGTGGTTAGACAGATTTGCCATGAGCAGTACAAGGAATGCCTCTTCGAGCGAAAGGTCTTCCACCATGGTATGAACATGCTACAAAGTGAGGGTCGCCACCTCTACGAGGTCTACCAAGACAAGACAAGCGTCAGCCTCTCAGACACAAAGCGATGGATCGCTCCCAATGGTATCCACACCCTGGCTTATGGTCATGAGGATGCCATCACTCCAATGACATGTTGCAGAGCTGTTGGTTGCCGTAGGAGCATCATGTGACATCACCCAACAGTCAGTGGAGGATATCTACTCGACGTAAGCACTCCCGGTGGAGGTAGCTGGGTGTCTGTAGGGATAAGCTGGTGCTCCTCTCGCAAAAACGGCCACCTAGGACTGCTCCACACTCTGTGCTGGTGTGCCAGGTAGTACCGCGTAGGCTGTCCAGCCATATCCACATACCTGTCAATCATGTGTACATCTATCGACCAGTTGGGGTCCGTCTCCCACCTACGTTCACCCTCCAACTCACCAGGCTCATACAAATATCGAACCAGTGAATCGGATGGAAGTCTATCCTCGGAGCATAGCCCTTGAACAGAGCATCAGGGTTGGACCACAGATAATCGCTGAATGGCATTGACAGGCTTCTGTCCTATCAGCTTAGTAACCTCAGCATTGGATCTCTCTACCACATGGGCAACACTCTCACCCATACCCTGGAATGACCGCCAGTTGGGACATTGACAGCCATTTCCTGAGCATACTGATGTGGGAGCAGCCTCTCTGCCAGTGTCTGGTTCCACCACTCAACGATAGCCAGTGCATGGTGATGTCCCACCTTGCCTCGCCTAATTGCAACAACATGTTTCCGCATGAGGGCCGCAGTTTCATCCCTAAACTCCTTACCCTCATCCACTTGCAGCAACTCTGGTCACTGGATGGGATTTTGCGGGTCCTCATAGATATTCTGGAACCCGGCAGCCATCTGACCTGTGGACTTATCCATGAGAGGCACTGCCGCCTTGTTTCTACTGGCGACATCGACGATGGTGAGGGCGTACTTGTAGGTCTTGCATGTTCCTCTGGAACAGATCCGATCATGCAGAAGGAACAGCACATCAGCCTGATGGAATCAGTTCAGGACAGGCTCATCGAAGTGTGCATACCGAATGTGCCGTGGACGAGGTCTGTAGATCTGCCACATCGCCTGCCTGGTAAGCCACTGGCTAACCATCTCCAAGGTGAATCTATGACCCTTGCGACATGCATCCTCGAGCAGCTGATGAGGCTCATCATAATAGCCACTGGGCCGGTAATAGAGATCTTCAAGACAGTCAGTCAGGATGCCTGAGACTGCGGGTAAACTCACGGACTTCATCTCTGACGTCGACACCTGTCCTTTCCTGTACAGCTCAGGCAAACTCTAGACAGATGAACAGATGACTGTCGTTAATCTGACAGCAGTCTCTGCGGATGAATACTTCTTCGAATACCTGTAAACACTGCTGTCTAATGTCTGCGGCACTAGTGCTGTCCCCGAAGGGTAGCTTATCGACAGAGGCTTGCCAGTTAAGGGACTTGACGAGGTCATGCAGAGAAGCCATCTTATATAGCATGTCTTAAATGTTCGGCAGCCCAGACGACTGCAAGTGCTATCGCAACATACGGGAGCCATGGACCGGCAATGTCAAAATATGTGCCTACCCCTGAGGCTATGGCTGGAATAGCCTCAGAGATCATCTCAACTCCATGAAGAGCATTATTGGCGATATTGCAGACCGTCTCGCCAGCCTTCATCGTGAACAGAGCAATCAGAGCCCCAACTGCGGCTAGTGGGCCAAGAGAGCCCTTCACATAGGTACGATAAATTCCCCTTGGCCTGGTGGATTAGTCAGCGGGATTCTGGCTCTACATAGGCTTGCGCGGTTATTGCTTTGAGTCATCGAGATCGATTATTTAAGAATAATCGCGATTGCTCGATTAATCGACTTGGGTACAAAGCTTTAAATTACCAAGTCATAACAACAAAAGGATATCAATTATGGAAGCTGCAATGGCGTTTATAAGAGTCCATTTGCAAGCCAAGAGAAGACATTTTTTAAAAATGTATCACTGGAATGTCTGGCTCGATTCTCGAGCCAATCATTCCAGTGATACATTTCCAAAAATAGTCGTCTCTTGACCTGCAAATGGACATACATTCACTAAGCAAAATATCAACTTTCGTGACCGATCTCATTAAAAAATAATTGAAAGGTTGGAATTGAAATATTTTATGCAGCAGTATTTCAATTCCAACCTTTTAGTAATTTTTTAATGAGATCAGTCACGAAAGTTTCCATATTCATGATTATTCGATTATATTATTTTTAATCATATAAATTCACGATTTAAAAAATAATCGCGATTTTCGATTTAATCATGTAATCGCGCAAGTCTAGCTCTACATCATCACCATCATAGGCGTCATCATCATAGGCAACCTCATCATCATAGGCATCCTCATCATTGTCCTCGTCTTCATCATAGTCATTCCCATCATAGTCCTCATCATAGTCCTCATCGTAGTCCTCAACTGGATCCTCGAAAGCTTCTGGTTCATACATTGCTTGTAGTTCCTGCTGACTATATGGTGAATTTAAATCACCTGTATAGACATGGCATCTGCAATCTTGAATGCAGGCATGTTTGCATTGGCGAACTGGGGTCCCAGCTTTGCTGACCATAAGGCGGCAGAGGTAGAGAGAAATCATCACAACCAGGCGATGGAGAGGCTATATAAGGAGAAGTTTGGCAAGGCACTCGAGCATATGCACCAACGGGAGGCACGCCGACGGCAACAAAGGGCTCAAGCCTCCAGGAACATCCAAGACACTGATGCGAGTCTCGATGAGTACTATGAGGTTGTGAAGCTTTCTGAGCCGACGCTCGACTATGAGGCATCAGGAGGTCAGAAGACGGCCGAGGCCATAGTGTAGTGGCTGCTGTAGCAGCAGTGGTAGCTGGTGGAGTTATGCTCTATGCGTGTTCAAGCTGAATACCTCCATTTTGCGAGAAGTGAACCTTGCTATATCCAAAGTACAGCACCATTACTCTGACCTGGCAAGTTCCCCCTCGCTCTCTGAACAGGTTACCAATATGAAAGCTGAGCTGGTTTCCATGGTTAGGTGGGATGTCCCTTCCTCCGAGGTGGTACTGGCCTTCGAGTGCCAACTCGAGATCCCCGTGGCCACTGGTCAGGCAGAGTAAAGCATACGACTTCATTTGCTGTTGATAGAGAGAGAAATCAGCCAGATCACACACCTCACCGAGAACGTTGGTTACAGCCACCACAAGTTTGAAGTCGTCTAGCTCCCCAACCTCCTGGACTACCCCTCCCTTCTGAACCAAGACTGCTAGAGCTACGCAGTCCGAGGCACCTCGTTGCAATGTCAACTCTAGACGCTGGTTAGCCATGGCCTGGACCTGCTGATGCTCTCGCTCTACATGTAGGATTCGTTGTCTAGAATCCACACGTTTTAGTTCCTGGTCGTTCTCATCATGCCAGACCGGAAGTCATAGAGAGGCTATCATTACATCCAGAAGATGTTCGGTGTACACCCGGAGGAACAGCTTGTCCTGCATCAAGGTCGGGTTCACGTGTGTGTTCTCGAGGAGGGAGAAGAGTGGCACCGCAACAGGTATTTCTGCATCTGGTTGGAAGTCGAATTCTGTGAAGCCTTCATTACATCTGACGGCATAGTACCCTTCCCCCTTCATGTAATATGAAGGTACACGAGCCAGTGGAGCCAGTGGAGCCAGGACCCGGTACTCATCGTTCACATAGGTGGTGTCCAGAGTGTTGTTGCTCTGCATAATCTCCCACCTACTCGCCACCTGCGGGAGCTCTACTGCCTTCACCGCTGTACTCTTAAGCTTGAATTTGAGCATCATGCTTCTAATCTCATGGATCTGTCCTGAGAGGGCGAAGTCGATGAACTTCCCCACTGTAGATAAAGTGTTCGTATCATGGGTACCAGGTCGAATGACTGTCAGACAGTCCTTCCGAGGATCAGTGAGGTTCAAGGCCATGGTTTCAACTGCCCCATCTGGATGCTGTACATACTGCTGCAGATTTAACGTCTGTATATAGAGGTTTTAAACGGTGATCTTTGGTAAAGTTCTCCAGTAGATCGTCTTTGGAGGGCAGAAGAAACCAGTTGGTGGCCACTGCGCCTCCAAGAAGAAACCAGATGGTGGCCACACCATACTGCCGATTGACAGAGTCCGACGACTAGTTCGTGACATCAACATTATCCACGAGCGAGCCAAGGTCCCACCTCTGTCTGATGCGGAGATACTGACTGCCATAGAGGAGACCACACCGGGCCATAGTATGAAGGAATTATTGACTCGGATGCTCTACCGCAAGTTTGACAGTGCCCAGAGCAGGTCACTAGATTTCCCCAGGACACCCACTAAGAGTTCTGTAATTCTAGCTCTCCAGAAGGCTAGGGTTTATCCCAAAGATCTCCTAATGGTAGGGAAGTGGGCTAGCGTATTCGATATCCACACTAAGGATGAACACCAGATGTTGGATGATATATAGACTGGGGTCATAGATTACTTCCAAGACGTGATCGGTACACGTGTGACTGAGGGCCATGAGGCTGGGCATGCCACTGGTCACACCGAAGGTAGAGAGGAGGGGTTGGATGCCGGCCATAAGGAGGCCATTGAGCACATCTTCAACGAAAGAGGGCACAAGCAGATAGGGAATAATCTGGAAAAATTTCTAAAGTTCCCCAAGAAGAACTACCAGGACTACCTCATCAAAAAATACCTCACGGTAAATGCTAAGAAGGCATGGGCGAAGTGGATTTTCCGCGAGAAGTTTCGGAAGAATAGTGTCATATCATCTGATCCTCAGTGGATATTTTCAGAAACACCTACCCAAACCCTCTGGCGCAGCGGAGTCTATGGACGAAGCAGATGAGACCATGGACGAAGTTCCTCAAGTAGCGGAGATCGTGGACGAAGTTCTTCAAGCCTAAAAACATGTCGACCTGACGGAATTCAACTTGTAGCTGAAGTTCTGAGCCTTGTCCAGTGAGGGCTTGAAGTGTGCGAGCTCCCCTGTCTCCTTGCTGCTGAAGATGAAGAGGTATGGATCTGCAACCTTCTGCACACCTGCGATGAAGTCTTGCTTGGTCTGCCTGAGGTTCAGGCTGTCGTATATCGTCTTAAGCAGGGCACGACCACTCTTCGAGCTAAAGTACAGGAGCCTCGCATTGTGCTGGATATCTGGTGATATCTCATGGGTGTACTTCTGAAAGGGGCTGAAGACAGTGATCTTGGTGTGCCGAATGCGTCTGTTGATGTTGCTGAGGTATGTGACTGTCTTCTGGTCCATCGCAGGGTCGTTGATAACTAGAACAAGTGGTTCAGTTAGTCGAGCCATGAGCAGCTTCTCCATCAGTGCCTGCAGGTCGTGTGTCTTGGTGATTGGACCGTTGTACTACTGATCATTATTGTCGACTGCCTCAGTGGCAGAGTCAGACACCAGGAGGATGTATCGAGACTGAAGATGTTTGGCGAGCAGGGCCCGCAGCAAGATGTTTTTCCCATGTCCTGACGGGGCAATGATCAGCACCACCTGCCTGGCATCATTTGGTCTACTACTGCATGGCACTTCTTCTTCTTCTTTTCGTTCGCTGATCATACCGCCAGTCCTGTAAGTGACTATCGACATGATCAAAAGCGTTAAGTGCGTGGATCCATGGTTTGTTAGAGTGCGCCATGCGGCCTGGAACCTCCGTCTTCAGCACTCGAGGTTTCTGTCAGGGTTACCTCACCCTTACCTCCTTTAGTCGCCTCTTACGACACGCAGAGGATACGGAAGGTGTATTCTAAGCCCACCTACAGGGCGAGTCTGTATGGCACTGACATGTTGCACGTGCGCATGAAGGATGGCGAGCACCTGTTTGGCTGTAGCCTTGTCTATATCTGGGAGATTAAATGGCAGTACTTCCTGTACCAGCTCTTTTGCCTGCTGTGTGGGTAGCGGTGTACCACCTGTGCATATGAAGGATGCGATAGAGGCGTCAAGCATGAAATCCCAACAACAGCTGAGAAGGTAATGCAGAGGGCCTGTTTCAGTGCCCGCAGTGTCTAACACCTCGAGTATCCGTATGATGCAAGCTCAAGCAGCCATGCTTATTATGTGATCTTAAACGGCAGGCCAAAGAATCCCGACTTCTTCACCGTGGGTAGTTGGAGATTTGCTGTTTCATTCGCTTGCCCATCCACCGTGATGCTCAGGCTGAGGTAGAACATACACATTTAAATGCATTGTATACTCAGCACTTAAACGATGACGTCAATGGTACAGATTGTAAAGCAACTCCCCGAGAGCCAGGCGAGTCCCCAGAAGGTGGAGAAGCTGCGCAAAAACAAGACCCCGAAGCTACTGACACAGGCTAAGCCCTTGGCCATTCATGTCGCCGGTAACGTGGCTGGGAATGTGGACGTGGTGAGGATTACAGGTGGTAATGAGGTTATTCCTGCCGCTGGAGCCGCTGTCCTCGCTACAATGGCGAGTACGGTTGTCGACCACTATCTAGGAATAACACATCCCATCCCAAAGATTGCCATCGGTGGCGCCTCCTATACTGTTTCCGCAATGATCATGGGCGAACGCATCCCTCTAATGGTTCTAGGGCTAGTGACGCTATGTATAGCACAGAACTGTATGGATATTCCCGTGTACTAATCTAATCAGCTAACAGATGCAGACTGGTCAGATCTGCTTAGCGCCCTCGAGGTAGCACATACACATTTACATACATTGCATACTGCCGGACGAGGTGGGTGTCAGCACAGGTCGCTGTTTGTCGTCCAGCATTCCTGCTGTTCCAGCAGTTGGAACAACAGTTGGAAGGACGGTATCACTGGCCCTCATAGGAGACCACGGGGACCTAGGTGTCATGGGCATCGTGATGACATGCTTGGCCATGTTGATGTCTGTGTTAAACCCAAAGTGCACACCTGGGGAATTATCCTCGACTATCATGTTATTGTAGCCCCTAATCTTCAGATCCTCGACATTCACAATCATATTGCTCAGAATAAGTCGTAGGTGTGGTGATATAGCGAAGTCGAGCTTACGACGGGCCTTCTGTAAGGCTCGCTGGAACTTGACAATGTGACTACTGGGATCTGCAACAATGATCATGTCCTCAACGAGACTGCTGAACATGGTCTGTACCTCTTTTCCACTCACCCCATCTATGGAGTGGCGCAGCTTGGTCTGGGCTGTCAGAAGACAATAACATAATGCTTCTAAGGACTGGTTGATTCGAACGATCCCGGCTGGTGTGCGCCCTGAGGTTGTGTGTGGGACAAAGTATTTCCCCGCCTCTGGATGGTCCTGCCTGATTCCAGTGATATGCATATTCTGCACCAGTGCCCTGGGCTCTGAGTCTGGATTGAATGAGAAAGTCACTGTCTTCCGACGGCGGATTTTTCAAGGTGTTTGATAGGGGAAGCCTGGGTAGTCTCGGCTCGGGTCGCCATACATAACGCCTAGACCGCTGTTGTCTCCACCATGGAAACAATAGTCTAAGTGGGCGTTGAACTCTCGCTGGAGTCTACTGGCGGCTGAGAGGCTGTAGCTAGCGGTGCCCATGGTTCATGCAGTCTGCAGATCGAAATCATTCATATCAGGCAGGCTTGCACCCAGCTCATGGAGGATTTGTCTCACTGTGTAATACACATGGAATCTGAGACAGCTGGCAATGAGCACAGCTTCAGAATAGGAGTGCAGCAAACCCGCGCCGAAACCACATCCTGCCGTGGCACACCACACTGCAACGTTCAGCTGTTGGTTCCAGAACGAGAGATTCGGGCCTGCCATCCAGGCATGAGCTTTCTTCAATCACCTTGATGGTGATTGCAAGGTTGGTCAGTGGTCGTGGATTGATGGAGAAGCTGATGAGGGACCGCCCGTAGACTGTGATCGAAATAGGTGTTAGGTCCGGTATGTCATCGAGGAGACCACGGAGTCCAGCTCTCGAGTGGGTCAAGAGTGTACTCAGGAGGGGCGGTTGGCTCTGGTCGATTGTCGTGATGTTCGTCGGGAAGGCCATCTCTATTAGTTATCTTAAAGCTACTGTTCCAGCCACGGACGCAACATACTATTTGGCACCGTAGAGATCTTCGATGCATATAGACTAATGGTGGAGCTGTCATATAGGTGATTTACGTGGGTGAACATGTTGGGGCTGATCGCTTTCCACAGTTTGCTGGTGGCTCCTGGCAGATATTCTATCATGTCTAACCCAATTTCAGTCAGTGAGCTGTGGTAGGTACTTCCCGGTGGCGGATGTAACACATTGGCGTGTACGTCCGTGGTGGAATGCTGAGCTACCTTGAAGAGAACCCATTCTATGTGATACTGAACCGCACGTCTACCAACTAGAGATGGTCTGATGACAACCTCCCCATTTTGGAGTAGCAATCGGACAATCGGCTTGGTTACATTTGTACTTGCATTTGCATTTAAATGTAATTATGAAATTTCTGACGCATTTGCATTTGAATCTCATGTATTTGCATTTGTATTTGCATTTGTATGAAAAGGGTTGCATTTGCATTTGAGTTTTCAAATGCATTTGATTTTTTTCAAAAGCACTACTTTTCTCATTTTGCATTTCTTTCAAAATTGATTGGAACTTGCTGCTGTTGTAAATAGCAGCCACAGCACCCAGTCAAATTAATTTTAATAAATTCAACCAAATTATTTGCTAAATCATAAAAATGATATTTCTGTTATTTATTAATCCATTTCACTATGAATTTCTTAGCATATTTCTCTCAGCCATCAATATACCTAAATATGCAAAATCGTGTTTATTTTGAAATTAGTTTGACTTAAGTCAATTGAGATCTTAACAAGCCACGAAATTTTAGGCAATTTGTTTCTGAGATTAGCTACAGCAACATAACTCTAGTACATAATAAATATGATCACCTTATAAATAGTAATGAATTGGTGATTCCATTATCTTGTCCAATGTGTTGACCCTTTAACACATACATACAAGACAACTGAAATAATTGGCCCAGTGATTATCTTCTCTTGGCCTGCAAATGGGTATTTGTAAAGACCACGACAAAGGCTGGTTTTGGCCGGTTTGTGTACCGAAAGGCTAATGAAACAATTGGACTAAATGTTGTTGCTGCTTTAGTCAATACGTTGATTTTCAGGAAAATAATAATATTCATGTGATCATCTGTGTTAAAGAACAGCAATCTTCTAGCCCCAAAACACAGGTGATCACTCGAGCACTTTTGACTATAGTACAATCTACTCAACCAGCACTCTCTATATTCTTTGTCAAGATCCTTTCAAATTAATTAGCGCGAGCTTAGTAATATACATCTCCGGTTGCCCAATCTATGAGTAGGGTAGCGTGTTGTTAACTCCATTCATTCAAAGATCTTTTAATCCATTAGCTGTTAAGATTGGCTTTTTGAATGTCCATCTGCATTATTAGAGAATACAATTTTTGAAAATTTATGACTGAAATGACTGGCTTGGTAATCGAGTCAGTCATCTCAGTGGTAAAATTTCAAAGATTTTGTTATTGGAAGGCAAATAGACATTTACGAAGATCAATAAAGAATAGATGCTGATAATTCTGTTGACATTGGTTAATTTACTAGTTCAGGTCTTGAATAAGCTGATAAACATTTTGAAACAAATTTGACTGGAAACTTTGACCCACAGCTGCCAGTCAAATTATCCTCAAAATATTCAACAGAATATTTGTTAAATTCATACAGATATTGCATACGCTGCTAACTATTTTGAATGTATTTTGACTGGAACCTGTTGCTGCCATAGGCGCAGTAGCAGCTATCAATAAAATTCCTTTCAAAGTATTGAACATATTATTTGATAATTATTTTGAAAGTAATTTGACTGACACATGTTGCTTCCATAGGTTGTAATAGCTATCAATGGAATTACCCTTCAAATAATCAACATAATATTTAGAAATCTGAAAATTCAATACTTTACTGGTTACCTCCTTAACCATTTAACCCTCATATCAGCAAAAAGCGGCTTCTGTAGTGGTCTTGAGATATGTCCATTTGCAGACCAAGGGAAGAATATTTTTGAAAAGTTACAACTGGAATGACTGGCTCGATAAGCGAGCCAGTCATTCCAGTGGTAAATGTTAAAAAATGGTCTCTCTTGGGCTGCAAATAGACATTTTCTTTGAGAAAATTGAAATATTTTCGAACAAATTCGAGGGTTGAAGTGCTATTGGTGAAATAAGTATTATTTTTTCATAGTAAAGGTCCATGTGAAGAAAAAGAGAAGACTATTGTTGAAAATTTTACACTGTAATGACTGGTTCAATAAGCGAGATAGTCATTCCAGTGGTAAACCTTCGAGAATATTCTTCTCTTGATCTGCAACCCGTTTTACAAAAAATAGACACATAGATGGCAGATGCATACTCAGAATTTCAGTACCAGATGTGTGCCCAAATATTCAAATGCATTTGCAAATGCATTTGCATTTGCATTTGCACTTGCATTTGCAAATATTTGCATTTGCATTTAAATGCAATGGCTCTAGGCTGCATTTGCACTTGCATTTGCATTTGAATCGTTTACAAACATTTGCATTTGCATTTAAATGCAATACCCTGCACTTGGACCCAAGCCTTATATATATACCATGGAGCCTATATTTGCTCACTTAACCAGTCTAGCTGATCTCGTGGACGTATACGACGTTGATGCCGCCAAGGTTAAGGAAAGGCTGAGGATGTTAACAATTTGGACGCTGATCTCAGCTTTCATGTTTTAGAGCCGACTGTGAAGCATGCCCCACCGATGTCACATGATCGTGTGGTGTTGACCCTGGTGAAACAGCTGCAGGTAGTCTTCGAAAAGAACGCGGTGTGGTATCGTGCTGGACCTGGTGGTAAGTGGCGAGCATGGATGCCACTATATAGACCTCCAGCTGTTATTGACCTGGAGGTCACCCCACTCTCCACCGTTGTGAAGTAGCATGGCATGGTCCAAAAGCTTTATAACAGGAGGACATCTTTCCTGACCTATATAGGACAGGGCACAACTCTAGTTGCAGTGGATCATAGGATTGGGGTCACTGGAGGAAATCTCCTGCTGCGTCAACCATTTGATGGACCAAAGGAAGCTATCAATATTCAGGAGGGTGTCTTACCGGTTGAGGGTGTGTTACACTCCTCGAAGGCGAAGGGCTCAGTGAAGCTGCTCGAGCATATCGGGCTCACAAGTCCGCAAACAACACTCATTGTGATAGAACTGCGGCTTCTAGCTGGTGGTAAAGTGAAGCAATTAAGACCTGCCCAAGATGGGATGAAGATTGGCATTGAGGACGGCACAGGGCTCGATATGACACAGATATTTCTTGAGGGGTACACCATGTTCGGTTTAACCCTCCATATATAGGATACTGATTATATTACTGCTCATACCCGGGGTGGTTACCTCACAGACAGCCATGATATTAGATACCAATAGTCCGGGAGCCAATTTTCAAAAGGGGTCTAGAAGAATGGTTTCGTAGCACACCCAGTATTCAGAAGGTTTGTCTCTATATTATGCTAGACCGATGTCTTGGGTATATTCTGAGCCGTGTTGTACAAGAAAATTGTGGTATCACTAACCCGTGAGAAGCCCATTTACAATAGGTGTTGAATGTAGCTCTCAAACAATTTTCACAATGGTAAATTTTTCACAAACTTAAGCGCATGTTATATCAATACAATCTTAACCAAAATGGAAAGGAGTGATCGTATATCGCAGATTTATACATAATCAACCTCGTTTAAGACACCTGTATGTTGCTTTGTACATATTGGGGCACTTAGGTCTTCTTGTGACTAGCAATACCTTAGCTACAACAATGCCCATGTTTTCTACATTTTTCATAATTAAACTTTTAACTGACATGCAGTGCATGTCTACACAAGCTGGCAGGACATATTTATCACGTGAGCAAATGAGAGAATGTTACTCATCCGTGTCAGAGTCATCTTCGACAATTGTATGCTGAACATTGTCACACATTTCACCTCCCATACAAAGGCACGCTTCAGTGCAGAGTAGATTGTTAGCCTTGCATTGACAGAGATCTGTTCTTTTGCAGGCAGACGTTTGACATCTACATGATGTGAGTTCAATTAATCCAAATGGAGCAGGATCCTTTGACATTAGAACAGGCTTGAGTATACCATCCACTATACTCCAGCCATGTCCATTTGGAGATGGAAGATTCTGAACAGCTTGCAATGAACGTCTCCAAACAAGAGCTTGAAAATTGGCCCTTTCGGTGTGATGCTTTAGACTATTCGATGTAGGTGGAAGATTATCATTTCTTTGTCTCTTTTGACAAAAGAGCCAATAACGGGTTTCATCAGCTGTCTTTCCCACATCCCTGGTGGTATACAACTCACAGACAAATTTCTCACATAGAATTGCAGTATTCGGTGATAAGTCAACATGTTCGCCGAGTTGGGCTAAGCTAAGCTGATGACATTCAGATGACTTTAAGAGATTGAATGCTTTTCTCTTAGCGACTCCAAATAATGCACTAGTGCTATCACAACCTGTAAGAGAATGACACCCAGGCAAAGACAGACAGATAACTGGGCCCAGTACTTGAGCAACTGTATGTATTGGTATGTATCGCAATTTGTCCTTTGTGCCCGTACGGAACCATAGTTCAGAACAGTGAAGCGAACGATACGTATATATACTAAGTACTGCCACGTCTGTATCAGGAGACTGTATAACAACACGCATGTGGTCTTTTGAAGCGTGTAGCGCATGCAACATCATACGCGTATCTGCTTCCTCGTGATCTGATCGAAGTTCTTCCAAATACGACGAATTGTTCGCTGAAATGACAACAACATCCATTCCATCGTTAACGCCACCAGCAAGAATGACGCAATTGTCGGAAGATAGCATATTTGGACCAGTATCACGCCACCGCTTGCTGAGAAATGCAACCAGGTTACTTTTGTTGCTTGGATTGCTGATGTACTTGGCCCATTGCTTTGGAACGGGAGTATTTTCTCCAGCAATCTTTACTTCCAATGCTGCCCACGTTTTAGCCGCTCTTCCGCTTTGAGAGATTCCAGTCTATCATATCTGTCAAAAACTATATCTACTCTGTTGCAGTCTTCTTGATTCAGTGGAACTGTAAAGATGTGCCAGTATTTATCAGTCAATTCTCCAAATGTAGACGTACCTCCAGTTTTAACCATTTGCACAATTGCCATGCCATCTACTACATAAGCTGTTGCGCCTGTCTTGTCAACAGGTGGAAGCCGTCCATCAACATTTACTTCCTTTTCTAGTTCACTTAACAAAACACTTTTCACATTCTTTCTTAGAGTCCCATCCGTATGTGACAATGATAGTGGAACAGCAGACAGTTCATACGTCATCACTAGTTTTAAATCAACATCTCTGGACCTTGCGGCAATAATTAATCGACCAAATAGTTCGCGGTCAGATCTCACATTGTGAATTTTTTCATCATTTGTTTTGAGTTTTTTCTTCTGTGCTAGGCTGGCAAATGTTTTAAGTTTTAAGTGTGGCAACGTGTCCCAAAAGCTTGTCGTGTTAGTGTCCAGCCGCTCCTGAACAAAATTTTCCATAATCTCCTTACCAATGTCACAGGCGGAAACAAGTCTCTTGGCGATTTCACTAGGCAATACCACGCCAGTTGCAATGTTTACAAGCGGAAGACACTCGCTGTTGTCGTTTTGCGCAATATTAAAGGGATTGGTCATTATATCTGATGAGAACATCGAAAGTATCTTCTGCACATCGGTTTCATCCCTGTTCATTCGATTAGTCCCCATTTCCTTATGTACTCCAAACATCTTGTAACCCACACATTTGCTTTGTGACCGTTGTTATATCTGCCCTCTCGTGGCTAGTTAAAAACCACCTCTCCAGAGCTCCTGGCTTTTGTGTTATTCCAATAATACCACCTCGCTTTTTGGAATCCAAATTAATCGATTGCTCTAAGGCCATATCTGTCCACACTTGATTGAATGGATGGTCTGAGCGACTTACGGAAAGATTTCCATTCAAGAATTGTTCATGTACATGGGGATGTGTATTTGGAAGCATCTTCATGTCCGCAAGATATATTGGCAGCCATCTTGCATAATTGGTTCTGTCCATGCTGTAGAAATATGGCGCCATAGCAGCAGTAGCAGATAGGTGTGCCTGCCAATCTCCAGTTCTCTCAGCTCTTATGAATCCAAGCAGCAGCTCTACCATATGAATATATGAGTTCCAAAATGCGAACAGGTGTGATTTCGAGCTTGACTCAACTTTAAAGGATTTGAACAGCTGTTGCAATTTATTCATGCAAAATGTATGTTGGATATATGTTAGGTCGATATCCGTCTAAATATCATATATGGTGAATCTAATACGATATTACTTTGAGTTATGACACGATCATGCTTATATCGTTGTGCACTGTGGATACAGCCAAAGCCTAGAACCCCTATGCAAAGAAATCAGGATAACTAATTAGTGCTACCACAATTTGTTTGTACAACAGGGCTTAAAATGTGTGGGACATGTCCCCCAAGCCACAGCAAGTGTCAGACCTTCCGAATACTGGGTGTGCTACGTCACGATTCTGACCTAGCTTTAGCTCCTGGACTACAAGCGGGCCCACTTCCGAGACGAGCCCCAGTACAATTCACCCACATGCGGAAATTGAGTCTACCTGCCACTTCTATGGTGTAGAAAGGGTAGGGCGGGGTTGTCTGCTCCCGCGGTTCCCGCTACAACACCAGATTCTCTGTGTCACCTGTGAACATGCTAGAGTCTGCGGAGGTGCATATGGTAGGTACTTTAGCATTCTGCCATGTGAACGCTCCCAAGGCAGCTGGAAGGGCCTGTGGGTAATCCCCTCATGCCGATGTGACACTGGGAATGACTATGTGTTTGTTTGATTAGTTTGTTTATATGGAGACATGAGGCGTGGCATGTATTTGTGATCCAACATTATGTCTATCATCATCAGCATCATCAACCATCATTAATCATCATCAATCATCCATCATCAATCATCATCATCAATCATCATCAATCTTCATCAATAATCATCAATCATCATCAATCATCATCAATCATCAATCATCATCAATCACCATCAATCATCATCAATCATCATCATCATCATCAGCAATCATCATCAATCATCATCATCATATCATCAATCATCATCAATCATCAATCATCAATCATCAACAATCACCATTAATCATCATCAATCATCATCATCAATCATCAATAATCATCATCATATCATCAATCATCAATCATCATCAATCATCATCATCATCAATCATCATCAAGATGTCCAGCGTGCTCTACTATCTGGCAATACTCTTACTCTCAATAACATTTACTAATAATACATAGCGGGATTTGAACCAGTGATTTTAAGTGTAATTCGACATATAGTTCATTATCCACAAATTCGCACCAGTTTCACAGAGCCGAGGGAATATATACCTACAGATTACCGTCGGTAATGCCAGCCTAGATATATACATATATACATATTATAGACTGCTGTCAATAATTTCAAAATGTAGTTATCAGTGTGTTGCTGTAGACTGTTGTCAATAATTTCAAAATGTAGATATCAGTTATAAATGTCATTATTTGTAGGTTAGTTATCAGTTCCCCGTTGGCTCAATTCATAACAGCCCTGAATTGTAATTAAAAAACCATGGTTCAAATCTCTCAAAAGACCTCAGCTGGATGGTACCCAGTTCAAACAAATTCAAATGGTACGCACTAGTGTTAGGGTGCAATGACAGAAATAATGGCAATGATGGAACCCCCAGTGCGGGGTCAAGGCAATAGCCTGCATAAAAAAACCCACAGAAAAGAGAGGAGAGAGAGAGAGAGAGAGAGAGGCCGGCCAGAGGGCGGTGATAATGTGGGGGTTCTCCCGACAGGTGGGATCTGGGAGTTTTATAGTTTTTTTGTTTGCTACCTATATCTTGACAAACAAATTAGATAGCTGGCAGTAAGCACTTGGCTTATAAAATAATAATCATAAAAAAACTAAGTAGTTAAATAGTAGGGCTGTCAGAACAAAACGTGGTGGGAGCCACCACCAGATGATAACCGAGCCAGTCATTCCATTGGTAAATTTTCAAAAATAGTCTTCTCTTGGTCTGCAAATGGACATTTGGAATGAATACAAAGTTTTTGAATAAATTTAAGTGTGAAGAGGTCACGCGCCCTCTCACAATCTTCCCCGGCGCTGGGGTGAACGAAGTTACCTCCATGGCGAGGAGTTAATAAAGTCAGCTATGTCATACGCCTTTCTTTTAGGAGGATATTCAATGATGTCTACCAAAATTTTCATTGGTAAACTGATTTCCATACTTGAAAGTACAACTGCAGAACCGTCAATAATCCCGTCGTGTATCGACCCGGACATGCAGACTAGATGTATATTCTCATCAGTCACAGATATCTCATCCTTATTGTTGGATTTATCATAGTATTTATCTATAGGCTTTCCAGCTTCATCGAATTTATGATGTACATGGACCATAGGGTTACCTAGCAACACTCCCCACCCCACCCCCACCCCCATCCACCCCACCCCACCCCCGTTCATGAATGCTTTATCTGAGATTCGATCCTAAGTCATGTTGACTACTCTCAAGTTAGGCATTGTAATTGATGTGTTGATGATTCGAATATGTGTTTAATGGATCATCCAATGGACCTCATCTGAGAAAGCTTTGTTTATATAGTTAAACAATGTGTATAGATTACTGGTTTTCTCATCAGGCTTAGCAACCCCTTCATACTCTAAGGTTGGATATTATAGAATTATAGATGTTCATGTGCCCTACCACCAGGTGATGCCCTATTAGAGAAACGAACTGTATAGGTAATCAAGCTAACTGAATCTGAAACTCAATCATGGGGTACCCCGAAGAGCTATGGAGTTACATGCATGGTGTAGGCTGTGCGGCACAGTGCGAAAAAAAGTGGCAAGATCATTACATGACCTGGGCGACTATGCAAATAAATCGCTTGAGTTCTGGAGAGCTTCTCCTGACCTATCATTCGCAATAGTAGTAGACGAGTTACTCACTCGAACAAACCCCACCAGGCACCGAGTTATGGGTTAGACGCTATCCACTGACAGCAATGGCAATGACAGAACTAAGACAGTATTTAGATCATCTGTTAATGATCCACGGTATCAATATGGATGATGCTATCGAACGATGATATATATATATATATATATATATATATATATATATATATATATATATATATATATATATATATATATATATAAATGTGTTGCTAGATTTTTTATTTTAGAACAATTTCATCAATGAGGCAGTCGAAGTGCATCTGGTAGAGTTGTGTCTCTACATTCTAATACACCTCCTCATCTGTGAGTTTCTTGTGCAGGTGTGTCTCTGCTTTGGGCTTCCTGTATGGATGCAGGCGTGTCTCTGCTTTGGGCTTCCTGTATGGTGCTGGAATGGGTGACTCGCTAGCACGGAGTGCGGGGGTCGTGGTGGGCCCTACATTGTAATACACCTGCTCATCTGTGAACTTAATGTAATTATATGTATCCATGGTTCGGAATCTTATGAGTAAACCTTTACTAATAGTGGATTTGTAGTGGAAGTTTTGTACTTGTCTGGCGTGAATAAATGTATGATGTTGTAGGTCTAAATGAAAGTTTTGTATTTGCATGGCAAGGTCTGAACTCGGCAAATGCCTGATGGTGGCCCACTGGGGGTTGGGGTGGGCCCTACATTGTAAACACATTGCAACCAGCCGTCGCCTCTGTTTTGACAACCCACCTCCCTCCTGTAGCCGCAGATCATGAATTGGCTACTCCCACCACGTTCTGTTCTGACAGCCCTACTATATAAGTACCTCTCTTGTGAGAATGATTTTGCGAGGCACAAGTATTAAAGAGCAAAAGGAGTCACCAGATGCTGTAGCAACGGTAGCATTAGCACCCTCACAGTTGTTAGTGCTTAATACCAAGAAAACGCCCAGCGAACAATATAGAACTCATATACACCATGCTAATTCACGAGAGCCACCCCTTGCTATATACACTGGACTGGTTATTCATGCCAAAACAAGACAAAGAGAGCTAATTGATAAGTTGTCAAGCGATGGCTTATTATATCATATGATAGAACAAAGGAAATTTCTACAACCCTTGCAAATAGTGTCTGTGCACAGTTTGAAAGAGATAGTTGTGTCTGTCCCTCTACTCTGAAAAAGGATGCCTTCATTGTTGGAGCAGTTGATAATATCGACCATAGTACATCTGCAAAGAATGCTATGGACTCATTCCATTGAACTGCTATATCACTGATTCAGTTCCCATGTCAGGAAAATCCAGGAACTGAACAAGACCTAATAATGACAGATTCAAATGTTAGCCACCAGAAAACATTATCTCCACTACCAGCTGAATATTCAGAAGTGATTCCAGTGGAACTATCAACAAAAGATCTTATTGCACCTGTAACAGAGAGACACGTTACAGCACAGGCTACTGTATTAGCCACATCTAAAGAAGAGGAATATGGCTGGTTGGATTTCATGGCTGAAAACTTAAAAAGGAGACATTAAACCCTGGAGACCTTGTGTCATTGAGCAGCATACCATGCTAAGAGGCAGCCAGATAACATTGGCTCTGTCTCACAAATTGCACTTATAACTCTCTTTGTAGAGGCAGCAAACACAGTAGCAATGATACTACATGCAATGAAGCGTGTGGACAAAGCTACTCAGAATTTACACCCACGTCAAATTCCTGTAATAACTATGGATCAACCTTTGTTTTTCATTGCCAAGAAGATCCAATGGGCATGGACAGATATCTTTGGTGAGAACAAATTTGATAATGGGTTCTCTCCACATAGCAATGAATTTGATGAAAGACTTCATATCAAATGAGCACTCTAAAGAGTATTTGTGAGTTGTTTTCCAGAATGTATATAGTGTGCCAATCCAGAAATGGAGATATGGATGAATTTTTCAAGCACGAGAACCAAGCAGCTCCACCTTCTTTATCAGATGTGGGACAACTGAGAGCATGCACCAAGTCAGACTTATTGCATGCTTTGAAAGTGTAATCACTACTACCAGTGGTAGTAACCCTGAAGTTGATTCAGAGGTTTTTTATGGTTTTGATGTCATCGATATGCTGCTCCCCAAATCCTGTTATACTTTTAGTGACTATGCCGAGAAAGTATTCATTCCATATCTAATGAGGAATCTTAACTCTTCAAAGTGTCTGGACGTGGTATGGGATCAGTACATTGACAACAGGTTGAAAGGATGTACCCGGCTGAAAAGAGGTTCAGGAACTCGAATTGTTGTTAATGCACACAGATCCAGAAGAACTGGCAAAGTTTCCTTCATGTTGATGAAAATAAGAAAGAGCTGCACAATTTCTTAGCAAAATGTGTTACCAAGCTGGTTACTCCAGGAAAACAACTGAATAGCACATTCGAAAATACAGTTTTGTGTTCTTATGAGTGTGACAATGCACTTGATCTTGCACCATGTAATCATGAGGAAGCGGACACAAGAATACTGTTACATGTACTACATTGTGCACAACATGGCTACCACAAAGTTTGGATCAAAACAGTCGACACAGATGTGGTTGTCCTAGCTATTGCTACATTTCATTCCCTACTGCTTGATGAATTATGGATCGCCTTTGGTGTGAAGAAAAATTATAAAGTGATACCATCCCATAACATTGCAACCACACTTGGGGAGCAGAAGGCTAGGGCATTGCCATTCTTCCATTCCTTCAGTGGCTGTGATACCTCATCCTCCTTTAGCAGCATTGGGAAGAAAACGGCTTGGGACACATGGACATCATTTCCTGAAATCACGGAAGCATTTGTCAACCTGTCAGCCTCACCCATTACAATCTCTAATGACATAATTTACCAGCTTCAACATTTTGTCATTCTACTCTATGACAGAACTAGTGAGTGCAACCAGGTAAACCAGGCAAGAAAACTTCTATTTGCAAAGGGAATGCAGCTAGATCACATACCCCCAACTAAGGCTGCGCTTACTGAGCATATCAGAAGATCGGCATATCAAGGAGGACACTGTTGGGGACATGCACCCAAGGCTCAACAGCAGTTACCAAACACATGTGATTCTGGATGGACAAAGGATGCAAATGAACACTGGGTATCTTACTGGTAAAGTCTTGCAAAGAATTAATCAACTGTGGCTGCAAAAAAGCTTGTAAGCCCCCTGTAAATGCATTAATTCTTCCCTTTCATGCACTGAGCTTTGAACTTGTAGTGGCTCATGCTATAGACAGAGTAGTATTAATACACAATGAGTGCACAGATTAATTGACATATGTGATCCCGCCAATGAAATTCAAAATATAACAATTTCGTTGTAAATCCTTCTTTTTGCTTGTGCCATATGGAATTTTGATATAAGGAAATAAGCTATGTATTCGTAAATAATCACATCAGCTTCTTTGGATAGTAAAACATAAAAAGTCTCCTTATTCATCTGTATATGTGCCCTAGAAGGTAGGGTATTAAATAAATAAGTTTCGAAAGCAGCCATGATGAAATTCAAAATGGCGGCTAAAATATGTGTCTGATCATGTGTGTCCTGCTCTTATTGGATAGAGCATACACTAATCTATAAGTAAGCCAATTGTCATGATTGTTTCACATTTTGAACGATTTTGGGCAATTTTCGACTTAACCTACTAGACTACAAGGAAGTGAGATCAAACAGATGTCAACATTTTCAGCAATTTAATACTTTTGGCCGTGGTCTTGAATCCGTTCCTAGTTGCTAGTGAAAATTTTGCAAGCAATGACGTAATGGTTGACTTTCTGATGACAGATGAAAGCTAGACCGTCATTCCCAGTATTGTATATGAGAGTTTGATCCAGCAGAACATCCAGTTTCATGACACTATCAGAAGGCAAAAGTTGAAGACATATAATAGCGCAGAAGCGAAGATATTTGGTGGATATTGTGATAACATCCATGTTTGCACATGTACAGTTTTCATACAAATATGGACCAGAGTTGATATTGTGCTTGATCAGTAGTTAGAAGGATTTATCAAAGAAGCAACTCGCAATAAACGTACTGGTCGAGGAAATAATGTAATTAAAAGGTTGGCGGAAATGTGAGATCTAAACATTGGAAATTGGGAAAGATTAAATGGCCTGCCAAAAAACAAAGCCGTTCCACACACCTTCTCAGCATTGAGCTGGCAAATAACGATCCAAGCTAAACTCGCAAATTTGAAGAAAGTCTAATACCATTCGTTAGTTTGCCTATACATCAGGATCTTTCATCTGGCTGTTGAGATAACAGATATGCGTCTTTATAGTTACGGTAATACCTTATTAATTTACGTCTTACACTGGGACACTGTCACTGGTTCGTTTGCACAGTTGGCCACAATCCGCAGTTTGATATTCACATCGTGGAGTGGGACCAACCATCCAAATGTACAAGTGACCGTGCCGGGACCAACTATCCAAGACGATGTGACCTTGCCCAATGCCAAAACTCCAACTGACTGCCGTTCCATGTTCTATTACAAATATGTGACGTCAGTCCATGGTCACAATCTTTGGTGACAAACAGTCTCACGTGATCTGTGAAACCCATTCAATATATACAGTACGTATTACTAGATTAAGTACAACATTAAAGCATGCACTCAATATATTCGACATTCCCCTTGTGTGTGTGTGTGTGCGTGTGTGCGTGCGTGCGTGCGTGTGTGCGTGTGTGCGCATGCGTGTGCGCGCGTGTGTGTATGAGTGAGTGAGTGAGTGAGTGACTAAGTGAGTGATTGAGTGAGTGAGTGAGTGAGTGAGTGAGTGAGTGAGTGAGTGAGTGGGTGGGTGGGTGGGTGGGTGGGTGGGTGAGAGGGTGAGTGAGTGAGAGTGAGAGTGTGTGTGAGAGTGTGTGTGAGAGTGAGAGTGAGTGTGTGAGAGTGAGAGTGTGAGTGAGAGAGTGAGAGAGTGAGAGTGAGAGTGTGAGTGTGAGTGTGAGTGAGTGCGAGTGCGCGTGCGAGTGCGAGAGCGAGAGTAAGAGCGCATGCGTGCATGTCACTGTCGATGTATGTGAGTTCACATTTTGTGTTTATCTGTGGGCGTGGCTTGTTCATTTATTCATGCATGTGATGTGACTGTCCTGTGCGTGCGTGCTTGAACTCTCCCCTCCTCTGTACCATAAAAGATTGAGATGTATCAAACCTTTGCTCAAACTCCGAGTAGATGGACACTTGCCACATACTGCAGATACAAACCACGCTGGATACCATCATGTGCATCTAATCTGTCAATCCAACGATGCTATGATCCTCCCCAGGGCCCATATGCCCAGATTATGTCACCAAATGTGAATGCAGGCAAGAATAGCAAGTCTTCTTTTCTTTCTTCTTTTCGTTCGCTGATCATACCGCGAGTCCTGTAAGTGACTATCGACATGATCATATGCGTTAAGTGCGTGGATCCATGGTTTATTAGAGTGCGCCGTGCGGCCTGGAACCTCCGTCTTCAGCACTCGAGGTTTCTGTCAGGGTTACCTCACCCTTACCTCATTTAGTCGCCTCTTACGACACGCAGAGGGTACGGAAGGTGTATTCTAAGCCCCACCTACAGGGCAAAGAATAGCAAGTAAGAAGCGTTCCATTCACATATAGAAGACCCACATAAGTAATGATGTTGGAGCATCATGTGTGGCTTTCTGTAGCTCACAGGGTATGCGCTGGTCCGTTCTGCTGCTCCACTCTGTTGCACCGCATGTACAGGATGCGCAAGAGGGCTGGGTATCTATGGTTCTCGGGGTGACGGATCCCGTATCGCAGCTCTCCGAAAGGTACAAAGACCGACTTCTAGAGCTGGTGGAACGATAATATTCCAATGGGACCGTGTGACCATTTCCACTGAGATTGAACCGCATGTTTCATCCCAACTATTCATATCACCGGTATGACGGTCCATAACCCAATTTAGAAGCTTGGACATGATAATTAACCTAAAAATATATACTATACAAACGATGGTACTCGTTTGCTAGCACGAGCGTGAAAATATACAGTCCATAGAACGAAGTTGGTGTCTTGTTTGTGTGGATTCGTCAGAGGTACCTCACCGATCTGTATATATCCGTGAGGTATCCCGGAAAGGGAACATCCTAACGAGGCTACTTATGTAGTTTAATATGAACCACTATACCCCTAACAAAAATATTATTGTTGCGAGGGGAAAGTGCCTCGCTCAGGCCTCCGTCACAGGAAAATGCCTTCAATGCCGAAGCAGAGGAAGAGAGCTGGCAAAAAGGGCCACTCTCTTGTTCAAACATAAGCTAATTGTAGTGTGAGTCAACCTAGTGAAATTATAATTAATGTGATGCACGCTGTATTACGTGAAGATGGGGCGGATGATTTCCGAAGAATCCAAATGCCGTCATCTTATGTAGGTCCAAGATACTGCATTGGTAGTTGCCACTTTATTTATGTAGTCCTTCTGCTAAATTCTAACCCACCATTTAGTTGTTAGATTTACTTCCAAGCTTTGGCCTCAAGTGGCAGGGATTTCTACCTATCTTTTGACACATGAGCATAACTGGCGAAGATGCTCGATTTCCCGAAGGTCATCCTACAGAGCATCTCCCTCAGAAAGGCAGCGTGCGGACATGTTACGGAGTGACAGCTTCAGAATCATATAACTATCCGGTTACATATCACACCACAACCACATACAATATCACTAGGACAAGTCATCATTTACATAAGCAATTTGAAAAGCGCATAAAAGTTTTATGGCGGGCAGTATGAGGCAGATATCCATCTCCAGTGACCTTCCCATAAGGGCGTGGTGGGTTCCAAGACCGCACCCAGTCACTGTACGGAGTTAGATGGAGATCTGCGTCCCATCCGTCACCCAGTGTGTCAGAGGCAGATCATTTCAAGATCCGGCTCTGGGAAACTAACATTTGCCTGTCATTAGAGTTAAGTTTCAGAATGCCCAGAGAGAATGCACTGCTGGCTGGTTTGAAATAATATCTTTTCGCAGTGCTTCCTACTTTGGCGGGGTTATCTATGCTAACCGGTATACGAAGATACAGAGGGGTGGGGGTGGGTGTATGCGAAATCTACACATAGGTCTTCACCACTTGGAAACCCAAATAGTTTCCCAAGTCGGATCATGCCAACGTGTCGATCGGAGTTCCATACAATTAATAAGCCTTGCAGCTGGAGGAGCGTAGAAAGAGACAATCACTCAACATAATAAGAGGCCCTAAGGTATCTGGCCAATTTTACACAATCTAATCGGCGTGCGGTGTTACATATCCGCTACATCCGGAAAAGAGGCTTACACAAATGTCTCCTAAGGAGAGATTGTCCCTAACTACTTTAGACCTATCCTATCGAGCTAAAATAGTCAAGATTAGTCGGTCACATGTCAGGTTCGGGTAATGTGAACATGAACAGTGACCTCAGTGTAAAATTGATGCTGGGGGAAAAGTGATGTTGATTTTAATGTTGCTGTATAGAAGAGCCTAGCATACTACGGTTCTAGAGTTTTATATAAACTAAATAAAACAAGTAACTAGGATGGCTGCTTGCCATATACATAACTAACTATCACAGTATTGCCAGTAAATCAGGTCATAGGACCTTGCGGTGCTCGTTAGTCATAAGCACACAAAAAACAAGGATAATATTTACATTTAAAATACAAATTATAAAATGCGGTCTCAGACGACCGGGGCGGTACCTATTAGTCATCAGTACCTGTGAAGAAATAAATGAATACAATAGCTAAATGAGTACCTATTAGTCATCGGTACGGAAAAAGTTCCTAAATCACTGTAGATGCTGCATTACAGATGACGAACGGGAGATGGCATGATTCTGAAGTTGCTGGGAAATCTCCGCAGACGAACTTTTGATGCAGCTCACTCTCAAAGATGGTGAAGAAGAACGACTGTAGTCGGATGTTCACTAGATAGTCATAATAGCTAATACAATAATTAAGCAGAATGTTAGAAAGTGTCCGTCCGGTAATGGAAGTTTAAAAGTTGCCCGTAACATGAAGGGCTACAGTTGTAATTTATAATTATGGTATACCAGGCAGAGTCCCACCAGACTGTGGCCTAAACGTTAATTAACCCACGACATGCTGCGTGGAATACCACTTTTCCGCGTGGTTAGGCAGATCTGACAAGTTGTCCATCAAGATTCACCACCCATTCTACATACTGAGGAGATTACATATGGGCCGTGAGGCCCCTCTGCAGGAAGACTCCTCTAGGTGTTAGTAGTGAGGGAGTCTTCTATTCAATTAGTTGCCCCCGAATTGCTGTCCGAGGGCTTACAAAAACTTAGATGCGGATGGTCGATTGCTGACCAGAGAATGAGAACTGAATTCCGAGAGGCAATGCTGCGGTGTAGGGTACCACAGTCAGTAAGCAGTTGCCCACGTCTAGCGCTACTCTGGCCACACAACCTACCACTTGCTCTCTCTCGCCGACGTGTGGTCTCGATTGTTGATTTTTCGCTCCTTTTATACTACTCGTGACGTCAGAGGCAGGACGTCAGCCAATTAGCGGGCGATCTGTAGCCAATCAGCGTGCAGCTAGGAAGGGTGAGGACGCTATCACGTGATAGGCATTCTCCCCCCATTCATTTAGTACATACACGCGATTACGACGTCCTGGTAATATTTTGGAAATAATTTCAATGAGCTATTTTATGATAACTCGGCCATTTCTGGTCCGATTTTAAAAAGGTAAATAGTTTTGGATTTCTCGTCTCATTCCAGTCCTGATATGTACCAGGAACGACGGGAATGGAGTAATCTAACGAAATTACGTGCACCGACTCGGTACACTTTAGTATTGTCGTATTGTATCACGTGTTGTCAAGGAAGCTCTGACGCGCACGCATGCGCGCTAAGCGATCCCACGGACTTTCATAGAAACCTCTCTCATATGGCTTTATACACGCGTACTATTCTACCCAGGAGGCGTGCTTGGAATGTACCCGGAACGGTCACTCCATACCCAGCCGAGCTGCGACGGCCTGTACCCATCTGGTCGATCTGCGCTACATTTCCATGCTTTAACTCGGACAGATACACCTAACCAATGTGTTGGTATTGGAAAACAACCTGCTTGGAAAATCTATGTCAACTTGACTTAGGTATTTATGCATCTTGGAGAAATAAAATTGTCCAGTGAACCAGTGCCTTCTGATTGATATTTTGAAAACTATTTGATTCAGTTGCTGAATCAACTTCAATACAACACAGATAGTTCATCATTCTGCAAAGCCAGGAAAAACGTTGACACACTACATCCAACTAAAAGTAAACTACACTACTAAGCTTTAATCTGGAGAAGTCCGTGAACTTTGGATGGTACGTAGCATATCAAATAGTACACCGCAGCAAAGACGTCAAACATTTGAATCAACTGACACATTGCAGCTGTCATTGCGCATGTACTCGAATGGGATGCACATGTACAAGTGCTTTCCAGTGCAAGGGCTGGTGTAGAAATACCAAAATGTTAGATTCCTGTGAATAATAAACAGGGGAACCTCCACTGTCCATTATGACTAATGATCAGTCAATGGACCTTCCCAGTATTAGCTATGCCCCGCCTATCTGAAAACAGTCTAACAAAGTTCCACCCACACCTCGCTCGTGTTGGGATTGATCGATCCCTGAACTCCCTGACTATTAATTTCCAGAAAATAATACAGGTAAGCTGTTAATTATTTTGAAACCAATTTGATTGGGTGCTGTTGCTGCCTATGGCAGCAACAGCGCCCGGTCAAATTAGTATCAAGATATTCAACAGCGTGTTTATTAAATAGCAAAGACGTACACTTCATACAACCTGGTCGGCAATTAAGAGTTCAAGAGGGACTAAATCGAATCATTAATGACGTAATGATTATATCGCCGGCCTACAAGCCACGCACTTGATTATGACGTCGTATGGTTGACTGAGGAAATGGATTCTTGAATTCTTCCAGCCAGCGTGATTATAGACGAGCCCTTAACCTACTGATTCAAAGATAAGCTTTGGATCTTATAGTCCAGGAGCTAAAGCTAGGTCAGAATCGTGACGTAGCACACCCAGTATTCGGATGGTCTGACACTTGCTGTGGCTTGGGGGACATGTCCCACACATTTTAAGCCCTGTTGTACAAACAAATTGTGGTAGCACTAATTAGTTATCCTGATTTCTTTGCATAGGGGTTCTAGGCTTTGGCCCGTATCCACAGTGCACAACGATATAAGCATGATCGTGTCATAACTCAAAGTAATATCGTATTAGATTCACCATATATGATATTTAGACGGATATCGACCTAACATATATCCAACATACATTTTGCATGCATATACCAAAGGCGAATCGGTTACTGTCCAATGATATCCGGATCACCAACTGAATTCAATACGGTGTATACGGCCATGAAACAAGTTCAAAGAATGATGACAACACTAGGACAGAATGACTCGGTCATTACATTCGACGTGGCCATATATGTCAAGGCAAAGGAGATACAGTGGCGATATAAAGAAGAGTTTAGTGACACTGTGATCAGAGGGGGGGGGGGGATTCCACATTGCGCTAAACTACTTAGCTGTTATTGGAAAGATGTTTGATGACTCTGGCTTAGAAGATCTCCTCATAGAGGCCAACAAATATGGTAGCAGCACGGCTGCTGCTCTACTTAACGGGAAGTCATATAATCGAGGAGTGAGGGCTCACAAATTAGTTATGGAAGCGCTGCTGCGATTACAATGGCAGTCTTTTTCCAAATGGGTTCAACAAAATGGACAACATGAAGACCACATTACTCCAACAGAATTGGAGAGTCTGGATGAGAAAATTAAGATGTGCCGAAGCAGCATTGACGACTTAGACGCACTGCAAGAAAATTTCAAAGAGGTGTGTATGTACGTGAATAAATTGCAACAGCTGTTCACATCCTTTAAAGTTGAGTCAAGCTCGAAATCACACCTTTCGCATTTTGGAACTCATATATTCATATGGTAGAGCTGCTGCTTTGATTCATAAGAGCTGAGAGAACTGGAGATTGGCAGGCACACCTATCTGCTACTGCTGCTATGGCGCCATATTTCTACAGCATGGACAGAACCAATTATGCAAGATGGCTGCCAATATATCTTGCGGACATGAAGATGCTTCCAAGTACACATCCCCATGTACATGAACAATTCTTGAATGGAAATCATTCCGTAAGTCGCTCAGACCATCCATTCAATCAAGTGTGGACAGATATGGCCTTAGAGCAATCGATTAATTTGGATTCCAAAAAGCGAGGTGATATTATTGGAATAACACAAAAGCCAGGAGCTCTGGAGAGGTGGTTTTTAACTAGCCACGAGAGGGCAGCCATAACAACGGTCACAAAGCAAATGTGTGGGTTACAAGATGTTTGGAGTACATAAGGAAATGGGGACTAATCGAATGAACAGGGATGAAACCGATGTGCAGAAGATACTTTCGATGTTCTCATCAGATATAATGACCAATCCCTTTAATATTGCGGAAAACGACGACAGCGAGTGTCTTCCGCTTGTAAACATTGCAACTGGCGTGGTATTGCCTAGTGAAATCGCCAAGAGACTTGTTTCCGCCTGTGACATTGGTAAGGGGATTATGGGAAATTTTGTTCAGGAGCGGCTGGACACTAACACGAGAAGCTTTTGGGACACGTTGCCACACTTAAAACTTAAAACATTTGCCATCCTAGCACAGAAGAAAAAACTCAAAACAAATGATGAAAAAATTCACAATGTGAGATCTGACCACGAACTATTTGGTCGATTAATTATTGCCGCAAGGTCCAGAGATGTTAATTTAAAACTAGTGATGACGTATGAACTGTCTGCTGTTCCACTATCATTGTCACATACGGATGGGACTCTAAGAAAGAATGTGAAAAGTGTTTTGTTAAGTGAACTAGAAAAGGAAGTAAATGTTGATGGACGGCTTCCACCTGTTGACAAGACAGGCGCAACAGCTTATGTAGTAGATGGCATGACAATTGTGCAAATGGTTAAAACTGGAGGTACGTCTACATTTGGAGAATTGGCTGATAAATACTGGCACATCTTTACAGTTCCACTGAATCAAGAAGACTGCAACAGAGTAGATATAGTTTTTGGCAGATATGATAGACTGGAATCTCTCAAAGCGGAAGAGCGGCTAAAACGTGGGTCATCAACAGCATTGGAAGTAAAGATTGCTGGAGAAAATATTCCCGTTCCAAAGCAATGGGCCAAGTACATCAGCAATCCAAGCAACAAAAGTAACCTGGTTGCATTTCTCAGCAAGCGGTGGCGTGATACTGGTCCAAATATGCTATCTTCCGACAATTGCGTCATTCTTGCTGGTGGCGTTAACGATGGAATGGATGTTGTTGTCATTTCAGCGAACAATTCGTCGTATTTGGAAGAACTTCGATCAGATCACGAGGAAGCAGATACGCGTATGATGTTGCATGCGCTACACGCTTCAAAAGACCACATGCGTGTTGTTATACAGTCTCCTGATACAGACGTGGCAGTACTTAGTATATATACGTATCGTTCGCTTCACTGTTCTGAACTATGGTTCCGTACGGGCACAAAGGACAAATTGCGATACATACCAATACATACAGTTGCTCAAGTACTGGGCCCAGCTATCTGTCTGTCTTTGCCTGGGTGTCATTCTGTTACAGGTTGTGATAGCACTAGTGCATTATTTGGAGTCGCTAAGAGAAAAGCATTCAATCTCTTAAAGTCATCTGAATGTCATCAGCTTAGCTTAGCCCAACTCGGCGAACATGTTGACTTATCACCGAATACTGCAATTCTATGTGAGAAATTTGTCTGTGAGTTGTATACCACCAGGGATGTGGGAAAGACAGCTGATGAAACCCGTTATTGGGTTATCACACCGAAAGGGCCAATTTTCAAGCTCTTGTTTGGAGACGTTCATTGCAAGCTGTTCAGAATCTTCCATCTCCAAATGGACATGGCTGGAGTATAGTGGATGGTCTACTCAAGCCTGTTCTAATGTCAAAGGATCCTGCTCCATTTGGATTAATTGAACTCACATCATGTAGATGTCAAAAGTCTGCCTGCAAAAGAACAGATCTCTGTCAATGCAAGGCTAACAATCTACTCTGCACTGAAGCATGCCTTTGTATGGGAGGTGAAATGTGTGACAATGTTCAGCATACAATTGTCGAAGATGACTCTGACACGGATGAGTAACATTCTCTCATTTGCTCACGTGATAAATATGTCCTGCCAGCTTGTGTAGACATGCACTGCATGTCAGTTAAAAGTTTAATTATCAAAAATGTAGAAAACATGGGCATTGTTGTAGCTAAGGTATTGCTAGTCACAAGAAGACCTAAGTGCCCCAATATGTACAAAGCAACATACGGGTGTCTTAAACGAGGTTGATTATGTATAAATCTGCGATATACGATCACTCCTTTCCATTTTGGTTAAGATTGTATTGATATAACATGCGCTTAAGTTTGTGAAAAATCTACCATTGTGAAAATTGTTTGAGAGCTACATTCAACACCTATTGTAAATGGGCTTCTCACGGGTTAGTGATACCACAATTTTCTTGTACAACACGGCTCAGAATATACCCAAGACATCGGTCTAGCATAATATAGAGACAAACCTTCTGAATACTGGGTGTGCTACAAAACCATTCTTCTAGACCCCTTTTGAAAATTGGCTCCCGGACTATTATGGCTATATTATAAAATTAAGATCTTGTATTATTTATTTTGCTTTTACATCATAACTGGTGTAATTTTAGAAAGCGTTACTGTAACATCTTGATGTATAAGGCAGCACCAGCTTTCAATAATGATCAATGTTTTCAAAATTACGATATTAGACTGCCACAAGGCCCCAACAAACAAAATGTCGCTAAGGAGTAGTGGAGATCTTCTTATCTATGTACATGTAATGATTTGGAAGGGTTTTACTATATATGATAGAACAACATATCTAATAACATTGAACGGGTTGCATCAGATGACCTGACTGGAAACATTCTAACACCGAGTTGTAGACAACTGGGTGACTACCTGTCTAGAAGAGCATCTAAGCAAATTCTTCTATTATTTCTTAAATGATAAAATATCACTGGTTACTAAGCATGTCAAATGAAGCATTCACAGTTGAGCTTTTGAGATATGTTGACTCAATTAAGCCAGATCATAATCACCCTCCTCCCGCACAGGCCTCACGCTCATGCTAAAACTAACGCGACACACGGTACTGTGAAGATGTACGATACGGGCATATGCGAGTATGATGTGCTATAGTGTGCTTGCTGATGACCTTGGGATGTGAGTCGTGTTCTTAAGCCATGGATACCAAGGATTCTATCTTTGTTGAAACTTAGCAGGAACAGTACATAGAGAGATTGAGTAACGAATATACTAACGAACCCGAGAATGGCACATAGCCTATGCCTCCCCGATGAACAGCACTGCGTTGTCACATTGGGAGACCAACACATGGATGAAGCCAGTTTTAGCTATGCCCCGTCCATATCTAGCTAAGCTCCACCCACGCTTTGACCGTGTTGGGATAGATCAATCCCTGCACTACATGAATCTCAATTTCCAGGAAACTATACAGGTAAGCTTTTTTAATATTTTGAAACTAATTTGACTGGGCCCTGTTGCTGCCATAGGCAGCAACAGGGCCCAGTCAAATTAGTTTCAAAATATTCAACATCATGTTTATTAAATAGTAAAGACATACAATTCGTACAACCGGGCGGACTATTACGCGTTTAGGACTGGATAAGGTCATTCATGACGTAATTGATTATGACATCAGCCTACATTTCACGTATTTGATTATGACGTCATATGATTGATAGATAAACTGCATTCCTCCAGTCAGTCAAGGACATTAGTTTGAGGTAATTTGGGATATATATTATGTCCGTAGATAAAGTAGCATTGGTGATTAGCACATACCCAGGTATAAATTTCCTCATATTTGATCGGTAGAATAAAGCTGATATGAACCAATCATCTTGATATTTTATTGGCCCGGTCGATATGCCTCAAATGAATATACTAAGACACCTGCAAAAGTCGTATAATGTTCGAGCATTTTCTTTGGAAAGCTATATACCAGATAATATTATTTGTTGCAGATCGTCTTAGATTTAATAATGTGGTTCATTCTCTTTTCAGATTCTTCCAACTTGTCTATCCGCTAGCGTCGCGGGCAAAAGTAACAGTTAAACTGCTTGCAAAAATATGCTTATCAATTTGGGCTGCCGACATTATCCAAGCTTTCACAATGGCCAGTATCTTTGAACCTATTGGCACAGAATACAACAATCAAAAGATCTACATTTGCTGGCTCACAGGAGACCGAAATATCTTCAATATTTGGTTAGCATTTACATGGGCTGTCATACCCTTTCTAATTACTGCCGGATTTCACTTTTCCAAACACCTAGTCTTAATATGTAAGAAATCAGCCTCGGTATCTAT
>CM067359.1:32273320-32287771 GCA_034401795.1 Chaetoderma sp. LZ-2023a
CCTCTCATTAATTGCGTCGTGAATTTCTAAACGATGTTTCCACAATAATTCAATACAGAACGCCTGAAAACCTAATTATGGGCGGTGACTTTAATTGCATATTAGATGAGGCTAAAGACAGAAACGCTGGGTCTAATTTTAATGGCACATCTCATAATATGTTGAAACACATCTGTGAATATAAAAGCTTGTTAGACACTTATCGGATTTAAAATCCAGAGGGCAGGGACTTTACTTGGTTTTCAACCGATGGAAAGAAAGCATCCAGATTGGATAGGATCTATGCAGAACGATCATTGAAAGGTTACATGTGTAAAACTAATATAAAACCAGTAACTTTCTCTGATCACAATATATTTTCCATCACATTAGACAATGCTGACTGGATCAAACGAGGAGATGGATTTTGGAAACTCAATGTAGCGTTGTTAGGAGATAGTTGCTATCGCACATGTGTAGAAAGTTGTTGGAGGCATTGGGATGAAAGAAGAGGTTAGTATGAATGTATAAGACTGGTGGGAGGATGTTAAATCTGACCTGAAACATATTTCAAGGCAGTATTCCATCAGGAAAGCACGAGAAATGCGAAAGCGTAAAAAGGTGCTTCAGCGGTCGGTGTGTAAAATTAATAAGAAAATTAATGATGGAGAATATAATTATAATGAACTGTTAGTTAAATTAAAAGGTAGACTAAATGAAATAGAGCAATATCAGTTTGATGGGGCCAAAATAATGGCAAAAGCACAAATGCACACCGAGGGTGAAAAGCCTACACGTTACTTTTGTAACTTGGAAAAAGCAAGAGGTATAGAGAAATTAATGCGCTCCCTGAAGACTAATGGTGGTGTATCAGTGTCCTCAAATGCAGAGATGATGGATACAGTATCCAAATTTTACAAATCATTGTATAAATCTGAGGGAAGTCATGAAACTGCAACTCGAGATATTTTAGCTAATATAACGCAAAGACTTCCAGATGCATGTCGCGAAAGTTGTGACAAATCACTAACAATTGATGATTTGACAAATTCCCTCAAAGGTATGAAGTTAGAAAAGTCTCCTGGCTGAGACGGACTTACAGTCGAATTTTATCAAACATTCTGGCACATATTTGGTCCAGTATTAGAAGAAATAGCAGCTAGCATTTTTAAGCAAGGGCATGTCCCTCCATCGATGGCCCAAGCATATGTTCGGCTTATATACAAGAGGGGTGACAGAAATAAAATACAGAATTATAGACCAATCTCTCTACTCTGTGTAGACTATAAGATTATTACTCGGGCACTAACACTAAAACTTGGCGTAGTCCTAGGCGAAGTAATTGATGATGATCAAATGTGCTCTGTACCAGGAAGAACGATATTAAACAACACATTGCTTATACGAGACCTTATTCAATTAGTTGAACAGGATTGCACCCCAGCAGCAATAATAGCACTTGATAACGAGAAGGCGTTTGACAGACTTGAACGGGATTTTTTGTTTAAGTCTTTAGACCATATTGGCTGTGGTTCCAGATTTATTAAATGGGTGAATATTTTATATACTGATATAACAAGTTGCTATTTAGTAAAAAAAATCATCTATCTGAACCTGTAGTGTTGGAACGAGGTGTCAGACATGGTTGCTCATTGTCTCCGCTTCTATTCGTCATAGCTATGGAATCGTTGAGGGGGGGGGGCACATTGAGGCAACGTAATGATTTTCAAGGAATATGTATACGTGGCGTAGAAAGGCCACTAAATGTGTCTCAATATGCAGATGATACAACTGTGTTTGCAGGTAAAAATATCAGATTTTCAAAAGGCATCAGGGCTTAAAGTCAATAGAGACAAATCTAAGGGATTATTTTTGGGCGCTTGGAAGGACAGAACTGACAATGTGATGGATATTAACTGGTCAGATGATGTCATAAAGATTTTGGGTATTTACTTTAGTAGAGAACAGGATGTAATAATAAACTGGGATGAAAGGCTATCCAAGCTAAAGTGTGCATTAGTAAATTGGAAACGACGTCGCCTAACTGTATTTGGCAGGACATTTGTCCTTAATAATTTAATTTTATCTGGTCTGTGGTATACCGCTTCTGTAGTTCATATGCCCAAATCAGTAGAGTCAAAGATCAACACGTTACTTTTGTCCTTCTTATACGAGGACAAAGCCCATTTAGTATCGCAGTCAATCCTCACCAATGAAAAGCATGATGGAGGCTTGGATTTGGTTAATGTTTTAGCAAAGTGTGCATTCAATATGTACGTGACTTAGTTAATCCAAAATCTCGCAAATGGATTGCGATGCAGGATGTAGCAAGAGCAGCATCAATGAGGCATATTGATGCCCAACGCCTGTTTCTTAGAATAAAGAATGCAATACCTGGTGAATGGTTCAAATTGCCGAAAGAACGTGGCAACAGAGACATGTTGCAACCAACATTAGTATTTAAGTCAGAGCATATAAAATACAACATGGCATCTAGAGCCTGGTATGGAATGCTAATGCAAAGTCGGAGACAGACTCCTATTGCAGTTAGGCATTGGAACACTTTAGGATGCACGCCAAAGAACTTGAAAAATGCGTGGAAAACGATACATCTACCTTTCTACCAGCAAACGCACGGGACCTGGCATGGCGATTACTCCATCGAAGGCTATGGGTCGGCCATCTGACTTATATGTGCAAAATAACAAGTACAGACCGGTGTTTATTATGTAATACCGAGGAGGAAACAATAGACCATCTGTTTACACAGTGTTGTATACAGGCTTTTGGGTATATATCAATATGCTCCTTGCTAAATTTGGAATCAAATATGTGAAATTAATGGCTGAAACAATTATGTTCAAAGATTACTGAACTATCGAACGAATCATTAATAGCAAGGAGAAAGAATTGTTAGTAACCCTGTTATCTGTAGGAGTGTGGGTCATTTGGAAGCATCGGTGTTCAGAGGCCAGAGATAAAACAGGAAACAACCACCAAAGAGCCATACAAACTATATTTCGATCATTGTTGATAAACTGCATTCATGAATCGGCCCAATGGCGTCAATGAGTAGCAGTAACTTACTGCTAATTATTAATGAGTGGCTTTACCACTTATTGGGTAACTATGCTCGCCATTTGGGCCTACTACTACACGGTGTGCAAATAGTAATGGCTTTGTTGAATTATATTATGTTATCAGCTCTTTATTAAGGGTTTTTTTAATGTAGTTATGCCATGGGTGTGGTATATGGTAATAGAGTATTTTAGCTTGCACTGTTTTGAAATGTTACGTTTGTATTGTTATTCATATACTATTAATAAAGCCTGCTATTTCACCCGTTTTTTATGGGGGTTTGCAAGCCTTTTTTAAAGGAGTTCCTCCGTGAGGTGTGTCCGACTGCGTCAGCGACGGATTTAAAAAAAAAAGAAGAAAAAAAAGTAGTAGTAGTCCAATTGATTGAATAAAATCACTACTTTCGGATACGCATACGCATACGTACAAATGGAATCACTCATTCGGATACGCATACGCATACGCATACGGATACGCATACGTGTTAATGGAATCCTAGCTTTAATGGAATCCTAGCTTAAGGAGCAAAATTAGAGATATTTATTTGTTCATTTCTATATTAGTGTGGTAATGGTTCATAAACTGTGATATAAACATCTTATTTGGGGTTATTCTCGAAAATCAAATTCAATATGGATGTGTTAAATGTGCGATGTATGGACGTAAAAGAAGCAGGACTGGGTGTATATAGGGCATGAAAACTCTAGGACGAACTGATTGCAGCGACATAATGTTTTCTACCTGCTGCATCTGAAGAACACATTGCTTCACACGCGCATGCACGCACGCAGGCAAGCATGCACCCGTGCGCCACAGCACGCGCTGACACACACGAGAGTGTGTGTGTATGTCTGCGTGTGCTCGTGCTTGCGCGCGTGTGTTACTTTTCTAATTTCTTATAATTTAACACAAATTATTCATAAAATACATGTAAATCTGTCTATGACATGTTTAATAAATAAGTTTCAAGAGAAACAAATGGACAAGAAAACTTCTATTGAATACTGCTGATTAATACAATCTATCAGAAACTACTAAAACATTATTAAACTAAAATATATTAATTTCATTCTATGTACCTTTATATTCGCTTTGGCCAAGAATGCTGGGTACTAACCTCCATTGTGGTCACTTCTGAGTAATCGCGCATAATGGAGGAATCCGATCTGTCAGTCAAGTATATGCTCTGACGTGATAATCAATCACGTCACTTGTTAACTGATGTCACAAATACAATTACGTATAGCTCCGTTACAAATATCGTAAAGCCAGTCACGAGTTTACGAATTCAATATCTTTGGTCTATTTTCAATGCAATAAGCAATCTTTTGAATATTTTGAAACCATTTTAATATGTTTATATATATATATATATATATATATATATATATATATATATATATATATATATATATATATAATAGTTTATATATATATATATATATATATATATATATATATATATATATATATATATATATATATATATTTATATATATATATATATATATATATATATATATATATATATATATATATATATATATATATATATATATATATATATATATATATATATATATATATATATATATATATATATATATATCTCCTTAGCTTGCTCAGGTACATTCTTTACTTGAGTGTACCGAGTCCTGCTTTCTTAGGGTCACCTCGTAGCACGCTTAGCAGATTTATGCAATGATGTCCTCTCCCGGCTTTGTATTTGCTGGCTCCGAGTAGGGCGAATTCCAAGGCTCTCTGTGCAGGCGTGTCTTCTGGCATCCTTAGCACATGGCCAAACATGGATCATCTTTGCTTGGCGACCTTTACAGACAGCGGCGACGTATCACACATCTTGCATAGTGCATCATTGGAAATTATGCTATCTGGCCATCGGTGTCTCTGGCCATCGGTGTCCAGTGATGGTACATAGGTGTTTGCGGTGGCAGGCATCGAGTTTGTCTAGAGCTGCCTTTGGAGCTGCCCAGCTGTTACAGTTATACAGCATCAAGGATACGCAGGTTGCATTGTATAAACGTAGTCTTTTTATCTAGGGCATCTTTGATCCACGAATCCGTAGCTTCCAGAAGGACTGGAAAGTTATGTTTCCCATGACGCAGCGTGCATCAATGTCAGCAGTACTGCAAAGCAGTGAGGTGAGCCCAGGATTTTACTTTTCCTCCATGGTTCGCTGCCACGAAGTGGATCGTTATTTTCCTTGGTGTCATGCTTTGTAGATAGGTATATGTGGGTGAACGCTATTTTAGATTCATTCATAAAAAGATTCTCAATTTTTAGCTTGCTTGCAGCGATTGGGAGAAGTTCGCTACTGGGGTTCTTTTCTTTGTCTATGAAGTCCACATCGTCGGCATATTCTATCTCTAGCGGCATACCCCGTTTTGACACGGGTGGAGTGGTCTTGTGGAATTTTCCTGCGCGGATTTCAATGCAGCAGCAAGGTAATAGGTGAAAAGCACAGGTCAGAGACCATCTCCCTGGGGAAGCCAATTGATGTCTCAAACTCTACAGACATCACTGACTTGACTCATACTCTCAGCTTGGTGTCTGCAGGCAGGAGTCTCACTAATCGTAGCCGTAGTCGTAGCTCATCTTCATTGCAACTGGCCTGGCATTGTACATCTAGGATCTGTGAGTGTTTAATTGAGTCGAAGGATCTTGACATGTCAATACCCATCTTGTGGAAATGTGTTTGGATATGACTACCGACACAAGCATGCGTTGAGCCCATACAATGGCTTCGCACTGCGTCAACGTTTGAAGCCACTTACACATGATCCAGTGAAGTCATCGATCTTTCTCGGATGTGGCATAGAGAAACATTGGATAGGATTTTCCGTAAGCAGTTGAGGAGCACAATGGGCCGCAGATTGGCTGGGGGCCAGGTGGCTTCTTGGGCTTGGGTAGTAAGATAATGGTGCCTTGGCCTACAGCATCGATGGGAAGGTGGTGCATAAAAGCTGAATTGATTAGGTGCGTTATCGGTTTTGAGATAATGTCAGTTGCATATTTGAATAGTTCATTGCTCATGCCATCAGGTCCATATGCACGTCCATTTTTCAGGGCTTTAATTGCCTTCTCAACTTCTGCTCTTTTAATTGGTTTTAGTAATGGCCTGGAGTCTCATGAGAACGGATGCAATGGCTTATCATCTTGGTCAGTGAGCTGTTCCTTGAACCATTCTCGAATCGTCTCGGCTTTGCCCTGGTCAATCCAGATAACGTGTCCTTCAGAGTTGTGTACAGTGAGTGGTGGTCAGTAACTCTCAGGGCTCGGGCTGCCAGAAACATTTTGTGACAGTCATCCGTGGCAGTGATTTCATCTGCTAAGGAGTCAACTTGTTGGATAGCAAGATCTTTTAAGCATTCGCTAATGTGGCGCAGAATATTATTGCGCTCCCTGCATAGGTTGGTGCGGTCTTCAATTTGGCCACTGATAGATACATAGCCGTAACGCTTTCTGCTCTGCTGACAGTTTTACCACTACAGGGTCGTCAGTATACCTAGTTCTATTGGGTTTTTTTAGAACACCTATGGTGCTAGTAGCTGATGATTCCATAGATATCAGTATTTTGGTTAGTGCTTCGTCTGGATCGGAGCTTACGTCGATGTTAGCTATCTGCTCCCCGAGGGCCTTTTTGTATGATATTTGAGTGCCAGTGTCGCTGACGAGCTTGGGTAAGTTGTAGGTGACTCTACCCTCTTGCCTGGTATGGCGTTTATACATTAGGTAGAGTTGGTTCATATGGAGGCGCGTAATAACTGGCTTATGGTCAGAATTGAGGTCTGTGCCTCCATAGGAACGAGCATCCCGAAGTAGGGGTTTTGCTGCTGTCTTGCATAGTATGAAATCTATTTGGTTGAAGACAGCTTTTGTAGCCTTAGAACCTTTAGGGGCTTTGCGATCAGAAATGTGTCCAGTCCATGTCGTCCGGTGGTGGCATGGGTGTTTGAAAGCCATATTTGTGGCAAATAGGCCATTTGAACTAAGGAATGCCACCAGTGCATCTCCATTGCTGTTGCGTGTGCTCTCGCCATATGATCCCATGCATGAGCCAAGTCCTGAACTTTTGTCCGCAATGCCAAGTTTACCCAGCTTGGAGTTGAAATCTCCACACATGAACAGTTTCCATCTAGCTGGGATAGTAATGGCGGAGCTCAGTTCTGCATAGAAGGAATCGAATATAGCTGGATTCTTTTTAGCCCTTTCGGTAGTTGGCCCATATGCGTTGACTATGCGACACTTAGTGGTGGTGCACTTTCACGTTGGTATAGCCAGGTCGATAAATGCAACGCGATCACTGACGTATCCAAAACTAATGACATCGTCCAATACTCTTGGTCCGATTGCGAAGCCTAATCCACGGTAAGTGGCCTGTTTTTGCTCCATGAGTACTAGCTTATGGCCTGTCTGAAGTTGCTGCTCTGAGTGTTTAGCTATTTTGTCTCTTGAATGCATGTGATATCGATTTTATAGTGTTCACAGTCTGCACCTAAGGTTTACCTCTTTGATGTTGCAGTCAGACCACGTACATTCCACGTAGCTATGGTAAGCTCCTGGGAAGATTGCGTTGTCCAAGGATGTCAAGCATAGTTTCTTGTTAGAAGGTTAGACATAGTCAGAGTTGCCTCTGTATGCGGATGTCAGCCCGCAATCCTTGATGACTTAGTTTCCCAACAAAGTGGGTACTTACGGAGGGGACCGGCGTGGATGTGTCATCTTTCTCACCCCCCGCCCCCACCCCCACTCCCCCCCCATGCAAAGATGTTCCATGTTTGGCCATGTGCTAAGGATGCCAGAAGACACACCAGCACAGAGAACACTGGAATTCGGCCCTACTCGGATCCAGCAAATACAGAGCCAGGAGAGGACGTCATTGCACAAATCTGCTACGTGTGCTACGAGGTGACCTCAAGAAAGCAGGATTAGGCACACAAAAGTCCAGAATGGACGTGAGGAAGCTAATGATGTTGGCTGAGGACAAGACACAGTGGGCAAAAGCGAAGAATGACTGATTGCAGCTGTAAGATGTTTCTACTACTACAGCCGCAGTATATATATATGTATATATATATATACACTGCGGCTGTAGTAGTAGAAACATCTTACAGCTGCAATCAGTCATTCTTCGCTTAAAAAATGGGCTGGGCTTACCTAGAAATGGGCGGGGCATGGCTAGAAATGGATCCCTCCATTAGTCGCACAAAATCGTATAAATAAATGATTAAAATTGTTGGTGATTTCGGCCATTGTGTGCTAATTGATTGATCCATTTCTAGCGATTCTCCGCCCAGTCATAGCTAAGATGAACCTACGATTTATATACTTTGAACCAGGAATTCTCAGAATCCCATTTTCAAGGTGAAATGTACGCTGATAAATATTTTAAAATTAATTTGACTGGTGCTGGCAGCAAGAGCGGCCAATCAAATTATTTTCAAAATATCCAACAGAATGGTATTATTCTGTGTCAATTATGATTGTGACGTCAGCCTACCTGTGGCGTAATGGACCTTTCCATTTTTAGCTATGCCCCGCCCATCTCTAGCTAAACTCCAGCCACACCTCGCTCGTGTTCGGATCGTTCGATCTCTGAACTCCCCGACTATCGATCTCAAGAAAACTATACAGGTAAGCTGTTGAGTATTTTGAAACTAATTTGACTGGGTGCTGTTACTGCCCAAGGCAGCAACAGCCCTCAGTCAAATTAGTTTCAAACTATTCAACAGCATGTTTCTTAAATAGCAAAGAATTACAAAGACATACAATTCATACGACGTGTCGGAGTATTTGAGATTTGGTGACGGTCTATATGGAACACTTTGTGACGTAATGATTGTGACGTTATCATACACGCAATGAGATGATTATGACGTAATACCAGGTCAGATGATGAGTGGATACTCTGGAAAGGTGAATTGATTATGACGTCGTATACTTGAGTGACAGATCGGATTAATCCATTGTATAACCTCGGCAATGTTTACCAGCAGCATCCGTCAGAGATAATCTACGAATCTGAAAGGTCTTGTTTGTATCGAATGCTGTTATACGCTACCCTGGCAACGTAGGTTTCACTGTTATTAGGCCGGTACTGGGCCAATAATTGGCCGTATTAGCCCGGTAATGGTCCAGTACCGGCCCAGTAACCTGCATTAGCAGGCTTTAGACTCCTTATCTTATATGTTTGGGTTGAACTATTGTTAACCCTTTAACTCTCGAATTTGTTCAAGAAAAGTTCATTTTTAAATAGAAAATGTCCACTTGCAGACCAAGAGAAGGGTATTTTTGAAAATCTACCACTGGAATCACTGGCTCGGTTAACTGTTTTTATAACTGTGTTATGTGCTCATCATAAATCACCCGAGTGTCACTTTTGGAAGCTTGAGGACAATTTTTATAAACATTTTAAAATGCCACCATCAGTAAAAAAAGTCATATGTTTTTAAACCTATGTCCTATCGCATATCAAAATGGCGGGAGGATTCCCCTTAACTCAGATCAGCTTTTCTCCCATAGATCGGAGAATCACAGAACAAACGCGCTCGGCATAAATAACATAAATACTGAATATTACCATTCTAGTAACGGTCGGCATAAATTGTAGTTATTGGTATATCATATAAAGATCGGTTACATATGATCGGAGAAACTGTTCCACCGGGATTGGTTACTTATTTGGCATGTATTCATTCTGTACTAGACTTTAACGCTTTAGAAATCTCAAGAGGTTGGGGAGACCGGGGAGACTTGGGACAGGGGCGATTTGGTATAGGGTAGTTTCTGGGAAACTGCAACAACCAATGAGATTAAAGCTACATATAAAATGTTACTCAAACAAACATAGGTCTTGAATCGGCCCGTGGAACCAGCGGCAGGTGCTCGCGTTTCTAGTTCCAAGGTACGACTGCCAGGCGTCCGTAGAAACGGTGGGAATCAGCTAGCCTGGCAGCCACAAAACGCGAACTCCGGGATAGCGCCGGCACCACACTCTCCCCCATTAAAAAACCCCATGAACTGCCAGTTTAGACATTAAAACTTTTGCTTTAAAAAATCTATAGTTAAAACAAAACTTCCAATATAAAATTCATGTGTAAAATGATCAGAGCTGGTGTAACTGTAACTTGTAACTTAGTTACATTTTTCATGTAAGTGAAGTAACTTGTAATTGAAGAATTCTTTTTAAAATTATAAATACAATTGTATGGCCATTGACGCTCAACTGCTAAAGGTAGAATTAGAATTTACCACAATTAAATAATAAATTTCCCATAGTAGGTGTCGATCCATCCAGAAAGAATGAGCTGCTAATAATAAAACAGATGGATAGATCAACAGCTGCCGGACGAGGGCCATCGTTACAGATTTTAAAATAGCATAGCATCCCTAACTAAAATTAAGGACAGTGGTTTTCCACAACACAGCAGAAAACTGACAGAATTGACGGAATTGCCGAATTGATAAAGAAGTAATAAAAATAATCTCACATGAATTTAGTGGAAGTGTTATCTGAAATTAACATATGTGAGATTCGAGGAAAACCTATGAATATTGCATATTTTTAATTTTAGTGAACATTTTTAACCTTAACATTTATGATATACCTCTTATATAATTGAACGGATCTGAATCCACAAATTTAGGAAAACCGGAAAACCACTATCCCTGTCACAATAAAGATATCTGAATGAAGCTAAACCGGAACGGATAATACAGCAGAAGAAGGAAACATATGAATTTGCGCTATGAAAAACGCGTCAATTACTTCGCGCATTATGAAATGGTAAGCACAAGAAATGCATCTGCACGATTTATGCAGTCTTTGCTAAATGCATATTATAAATATGCTTTCATATGCAGAACTTCTGCATTATAGAGTACTGCACATTATAAATATGCATGAGTTTTGCATTATAGATTAGTAATGCATCATTGCATCATTTTAACATGTAATTGTTACACGTTTAATAAATGAAATACCTAGGTATGGCAGTATATAATATGTTGGCCTAATATAAAATATCTGAGCTGACCTATGTAGAATTAATATATCTGGGCTATCCTATAAAATATCTGTGCTGACCTAATAAAACTATATATAATATATTTGAGCTACACTATAAATATCTGAGCTGACAAATGTAGAACTGGTATTAAATAGCTAACCTAAACTGAATTTCACTATACATACAGTAGATGAGTTTGCATCATAACGTATGATGCATATACTTATAAAAAGCGTGCACATGGATTTAATCCATATACACATAAACAGAGAGCATTATTATGACCACGCGTCATGACGGACAATAAATACAGTTAACAATACAATGCGTATGATTAATGCGTAACAATTTACACATCATTTGACAACGCATATTTGTAATGTGTGATCAAGAAATGCGTAAATATAACCACGCACTACTATGCGCAATTATTCACGCGTCATTTGAAAAACGCGTAATTATAATAACGCGTTCTGTGAGTCATACAGCGATGGACCCCTGTTGGTTTTTGGTATCTCAAGGAGTATTATTGCTGGGAAAAACCACTATGTGCTTATGTGTCCAACTAATTTAGTTTCCCAAGAAACTTACAAAGAATAGAACATCACGATTTTGCTGTTGCTGAAACTAAAGCTAAGATGGAAATGGAACATAAGCCAATGATTATAAATGTTTTCCGGACAAGTTGAATGTCTTCAGTGTCATGTAGAATGTTAAAATTTCAAGTCATAATTTCATATCATCTGGATTACAGTAATTCTTTTAATGTTGAATTACTGTTACCATTGTACATTATCACATTACTATTGTAGTACTGTACTACGACCGAAAAGCTAACTGCAGTCCGCAACAATACCATGACCAAATGAATCCGAAATAAGACGAAACCAGAGGAACATTTATGCAGGTGAACAAGTAGGGTCCATGACGACTTACATAGTCTAATTCACGAATGCTTAAAGAGCATTCTAATACAGTTCATAATCTAGGAAACCTGTTGGGAAGACGGCACTGCCTTCCTGTTCGACTCTGAATGGTGTGAGTTTGGAGTTGGTCATCTCTAGGAGATGTGTGATGTATTTCCCCTCGGACCTGATACCTCATGCGCCTAGGGGAAAAGTGTGATGCGGTTCCCCTCGGACCTGACACCTCGTGCGCCTAGGGGAAGTGTTATGCGTTTCTCCTCGGACCTGACAACTCATGCGCCTAGGAGAGTGATGCTGTGTTTGTGGGACGGGTAAAACAGAGTCGATATCCAGGTCATCTGTCAAAACAGCATCTAGATCATTATGCAGAATTGATGAGGATGGATCAATACCATATGGAATGGTTTCATCCAAATCCTCTTCAAAAATGGAAACACGGTTATCATCAGATAACCTACGGCCATTATCCAGGGATAATAAGTCATCATCATCGCAATGATCTTCAGAGCTTATAGCATGTCTCATTCGCAAGATCCAGAGAGGTAAATCACGATCTCTGCATAGCTTTAATCTATCACGGTGAACAACTAGTTCCCGGCATTGGTTTGTTTTATACCAAACAGTGCTTCTGACAACTTTTTATAAATAATAAATGGACCAGTCAATGAGGTTGTAGTTTACTGGACTGACCTATTTTAGTTGCAGAATTATCAGATAAATTACATCACCAACATGATATGTTTGCCTCATGCAAACGTAGATCATACTCTTTTTTCTGGCGCTTCTGAGCCATTTTAAGGTTATCCAGTGCTATCTCATGAGTTTCGTGCAACGTTTGCTGTAACTGTTGGACGAAGTCACTGGCATCTGAAGGGGCATCCTCTGTAGTCGCAGACACAGGGCATTAGCACATTATGTCAATAGGCTGTAGCACATCTCGACCAAGCATCATCATGTTGGAAGTATAACCCGTCTGTCGGCTTACAGTAGATCGTATAGCTCCAGCGATGAAAGGAATACACTTGTCCCAATCTTTCTATCTGTCATGCTCTTGTAGGTAATACCGTATACACTGCAAGACAGTACGGTTTATACGTTCAATCTGTCCACTCGAACATGGTCTATATGCTGTGGTGCGTGTTTTTGAAATCTCCAGTAGATGGCACAGTTCCTTAAATAGGCTGCTCTCAAAGTTACGACCCTGGTCGGTGTGTAAGAAATATGAACAGCCAAATGAGGTGACAAAACGCTTCACATACATTTTGGCTACCAGTTCTGCCCCTTGTTCAGGGAGCGCATAGCACTCAACCCATTTAGTGAACTGATCTATGATCATCAACACATATCTATTTCCCAGTGCAGATGTGATAAAGGGGCCCAAAATGTCCATATGTACCCGTTCCAAGGGAAAACCAGCATGGAACTCGCCCAGAGCAGATCGAGGTCGGATGGAAGCTTTTTTGCTACAGCTACAAATCCGACAGGATTTCACATACGCCACCACATCACGAGAGTATCCGTGCCAGATATATTTAGCCTTCACTCTCTCTAATGTTTTCTGCTCACCCATGTGACTGGCAAGCTTGGAATCATGACAATTTTACAAAACCAGCTTCTGGAGAGACTTTGAGACTACCAGCAGATTCCGTGTGGTATTTGCTTCTACCCAGAGATAGTGCAAAATGCTATCGACAAAAATCAATTGATCACAACGAGCCCACCAAAACTTGAGCATACTCTCACAATTTATTTCAGTAAGTGATATTACTTTTTTAGCGAATATTAATTTTGTTTCCCTGGTATAAATCAACAGGTGACCCATAATGCCGAAACCTTTGTATATTAACACTGCAACCATGGAGGAACTTAGTACACTCCATAATATTGGTAAAATTCGAGCTGCTGGCATAGTAAGTTTTCGTGAGTCCAGAGGAGGTTCCACATCTCTGGCCGACATTAAGGCAGACCCTGATCTGCCTGCCACAGCTACAGTCCTTGAACGATTGCTCCATGCTGGGGACGTCGTATTCGACATCAATGATGAAGGCGCTGTTGGTGGGGGTCGACTCGCACCCAAGGGAAGAATCCCTGGAAGAGCAAGTAGCTAGACTGAACATGGAACTGCTAGCTCAGTTTGATTTAAGTACGTGAACATACCACTTCCTCTGCACACTATCCTGTTTCCAGCATAATCGAGGAATGAATTTATTGTTTGAAGCTTCCCTAAGCTTGTATCTTAAGCTTTCAATCCATTGCCATCATGGTGCATATAGTACCCGTCCAGTTCCCATGTTAATATGATAGTAACTACACAGATTAACTATGACGTGGCAATAGCCAATGCCAAATATGATGTCGTCATAAGTGTTGATGCATTCTGAACATGACGTCATAAAGTCTTGAAAATTGGGAATATTTAGGTTAAACACACGTGTCATGCG
>CM067359.1:32288271-32415771 GCA_034401795.1 Chaetoderma sp. LZ-2023a
GATTGTGGCACCGGCGTATCTATGATCAGCACACATTGTTATAAAAAACAACAAAAACATTTTAGGAGGACTCTAAAATTAGCATCTGGCAACCAGATTTTATGTATTGCCTGTTGAGATAAACAGCGAAAATTAATTTTAATAAACTGTACGCATGTGTTGGTACGCCCAATGTGCAGATGTGAATGTAGACATTTAAAATGGACTTCGAAAGTATCATTGATAACATCACAGTTAATTGAAGGCAAATTAATGTGTATTATTGGATTAAAACAGTATATTTAATACTCTATTCAATATTTTTTTTCCACCAAATTAGTGCACGCGTGTCAAAGTCGTGTATTGTTTATGTAGTGTACCTTGTATTGACCACTGAATATTACTACTCCTCAATGACCGCATTGCAATTGACTATTCATTATATTTGATAACTCAACTATCGTGTATAGCCAGATAGGAAATTTATATATTATGTAGAAATTATGTCTTTACTTCAACTAATATAATTAAATACATCTACATTGACTTGCAATGCATGAATAAACTTGCACTAATTCATGAATCCATTTCCTCACTCAAGCATATGACGTCATAATCAACTACGAGGCGTGTGTGCTGACGGCATAATCATGACTGAATGATTCTATCTCGCCCGTCTTTAATGCTTAATAGTCCGACACGTTGTATGGTTTTGCTATTTAAGAAACATGCTGTTGAATATTTTGAAACTAATTTGACTGGGCGCTGTTGCTGCCTGCCTATGGCATCAACAGTACCCAGTCAAATTAGTTTCAAAATATTCAACAGGTTACCTGCATAGTTTTCTGGAAATTGATAGTCAGGGAGTTCAGAGATCGATCGATCCCAACACTAGCGTGGTGTGGGTGGCTCTTAGATAGAGATGGGCGGGGTATATAGCTAAAACTGGAAAGGTCCGTTATCTGTGATCAGATACAATTGTGTGAGATGTTAGCTATTTATTCATTTCTGATGAATGGAGAGACCATATCTGTGACACAAGTATCTGATGCCGTAATCAAATACGTCACTCGTTAGTTGACGTCATAAACATAATCATTAAAATCGGGGAAAACCCATTGAATTGCTCCCAGTCAAATTAGTTTCAAAACATTCAAAAGCTTGCCTGAAACGCATTCTCATAAGCTCAAAAATCGTGGCAGCGGGTCCCATTTGACACCCGAAAATCTTCTATGATTGTTAATAAACTACTAATTAGTTGGATTTTAGGGGTTTTCCACGAAATAAATATTACATCCGTATTGGGACCCCATAATTCACAGTTGTTCGTCCATGGTACATTCTAATTTTAGCATGAGATAAAGTGTATGGGAACCCCAGATTTGAGTTTGGGACCCCATATTTCACTTTGAGACATATATTTTCGGGTGTGGGTCACGGGAGCTAAAAAAATTAAGATGTGGGAAACGCTGCCTGGGTGTATAATGAACTTTTCCACTTTTAGAGTTCTTCCCCTCACATCTCAATCTAAGCCCTACCCACACCACGTCCGTATTGGGATCGATCGATCTCTGAACTTCCTGACTATCTATTTTCAGAAAATTAAACAGGTAAGCTATTGAATAGTTTGGAAGTAATGATTATGACGTCATCCTACACGCCGGTTGGTTGGGGTGACGTCAGATGATAGATGGATACTCTGAAAGTGTGAATTACTTTGAACTGTAGATTCTGGGAGCTCAGTTTTCAAAGTTTTAAATCGATTCCATCATACGAAAATGTGGGCGGAACTTAGCTAGAAATGGGGGAAGGTGGGGTGTGTGCGTGTGGTTAAAAAGCTCAGGAAGGATAATGTCTGAAATCAGGCTAAGGCAAGCTTAGAGCCGCAAGACCAGATCCTAAGAGACACATGGGGATTTGTCAGTGAAAATAAAATAAAATCATCAGTGATTTCATTATTTTGTTTAACAAATCAAACATTACCTTTCGCCTGCTTTTACATAGTTACCATCGCCCGTTAAGGGGAAGAGGGTATTGCGGACGGGCCTGCCCGCCTGCCTGCCTTCCCACCTGCCTACCTGCCTGCCTGCCTGCCTGCCTGCCTGCCTACCTACCTGCCTGCCTGCTTGCTTGCTTGCCTGCCTGCCTGCCTGCCTGCCTGCCTGCCTGCCTGTCTGTCTGTCAAATTCTGCATCTTGATACTGTAATGAAATTTGTGGCTGGTCGTGTCCCTCCCTGGGGTTAGCCCACGGACGGAGGCCAGACTCCATACATGCATGCTTTCTCCCCTGTCCAGTGGCTAGGAGGGGGTTACCACGGAGCACGTTTCATTAACTGATACAATATACGCGTACATCCGTATTCTGCTGACCTACGTGACGGCAGCATCTTTACTTATGGCTGGCTTAAGCAATTGTATTAAATATTCGTATTTTACCTTTCCTTAATAATTGATGAAATGGCGACATACTTATGCTTCTCCGCAATTGAATTGTCCAGCTTCTCAGAATAGCAAACTATTTTAAAATCAGCCCTCTATTGACTGAGCTATCCTTAATTAAAGCTCCCGTGTATAGGCATGCAATTAACCATCATCAATGTCATGTAAATTATCACCGTGTAATCGTTGCGTCACGTGGTTAGGTCTCCTCTCTCGCACGCGGATTGGCTTCTCGATCTTAGGAGTTAAGAATTAGGAGCTGGTTTCGTCTTTCACGGCTTTTCTGCTGCTATAAAATAGGATGTTTTACGATCTCCGAGTGCTTTTCGAACTAATTTTCGACTGTTGAGGGCTTGAGGCAGACAGTCACTTATCCAATCTGGCTCCGCATGGACCTTTTTGAACATCTTTCTCCATCGGAGATACAAAATATATTAGCGAACAGCGTTTCCAGCTGAACATCATGGGAAAACTTACCTCTTTTCCTGAATTTCTGCAATAGAATGACAGATCTTTCAGACTCGTCCATGCTGGGTCAAACACAGTACCGTACACACATTCCTCCGCTACCATTCAGCCTAGTGCAATGATTTGGAACCTACCTCTCGACGTGTGATGTCATGTATCATCCTATGTGGGAGTTTAATTAAGTGATTCTGCAATCTCAGCTGAATTCATCATCTCTGTGGAGCCTTCCAAACGTGAACCACTTCTCCTAGACTGTGCCAAAAGGACGACTGGTGGACTGAGGAGTCATTCTTGCCTCTACGCTCTGTATGAACAGTAGAATCAACGCATCTCCACATCTCTTCTACTATAACAGCGAGAGTGGACCTTTCAAACTTTCGAAATAGTCACATCGTCATCTAAGCGGAGCATGCCTTCCGGTCAGTTAGTAAACAGAACACTGAGTAATAATTGTAATCTGTTATCGTCTTCGTTTCTGCAATCCTCACAGCATTCCTACTCTGAGTGGAGAATTTATTTATACAGTCTCCGACTGTCGTTCCAGTTTCAGAAAGAATAATCTGTCTGCCCAGCCTTCCAGTTGCCTGCCCCGTACCAGAGTCTGGTATCCTCGCGTATCATCTGTCTTCCCTACTTTAGAAAGAGGCTGGAATCAAACGCAGTTGGCTTCCACTACATTTTCAGTCTCATCGATCATCTAACTCCGACACTTGTACTTCCTGGACTGTCCAGTTGGCATCTGCAACACTGCATTCATAGCGGAATTTCTCGACAGTAGCTGTCTCTCAAGCTGAGCATCAGTCATCCTTTGGTTACACACACGCGCACGCACGCACGTTACTCGTATTTATTTTTTGTATTTGTGTCGAGAGGGACCTGGCAAAAGCATGTGCCATTCCGCGTTCCAGGCCTCTATATTGTACTTGGATATGAGTCAGCTATCGGAATGGAGCTTTTGTCCGCCTCTTCGGACTCTGAGGGAAGCCACTAGTTCATCACCCCACCCCACCCCATGGAGGAATATCTAGCACAAATGAAAATGTATATTAATGGTAAGCATGTATAAAAGTAATTGATTATGACATCGTATACGAGAGAGAGAGAGAGAGAGAGAGAGAGAGAGAGAGAGAGAGAGAGAGAGAGAGGGAGGGAGGGAGGGAGGGAGGGAGGGAGGGAGAGAGAGAGAGAGACAGAGAGAGAGGGAGAGAGAGCAAAGCCCTCTATAGAGTCATGGAGGGGGCTTCAGAATGAGCTCATTAAAAACGTCAGCTGACCCATTACTACAAGTCATTTTTTATGTTAGATAGATTGATTTATTGATCAAATTATGGTGATGGCTTAAGTCTGATGGTTTTAAGACCACTAATCTTAAAGAAACACCATTGTTTGGGGCCCAAAATGCTATGTTGGAGTCTATGTTCAATTATAAATTATGGAATCCATAATTAGAATGTTTTAATTTAGGCCGATTTATCCAGTAACAAGCTAACTTAGACCTAGATCAAAACCTCATTCACACACACATGCACGTACGCATGCACATACGCACGCACGCACGCACGCACGCACACAACACAAAATGCTCAAGTCAATCGTAATAGAAGATTGTTTTTTGAGAACATGAGACAATGGTTCTTTAAGACCCTCTATCATCTTAAAGAACCAACTACTAGCGGTGGCAATAGGCAGACGAGGTCTTTCGAGCAACCAGGCCTAGTAATAACTGACCCCTTAGGTAGTGTTAGGATATTGTCCTTGTCTATGAAACCAGTTAATTCGATATTGAATGTATGAATAATTTCACTGACCTTTTTAATCCTCGCAGACCAGAAACAACCCACTCTGGCAGACTGTTACATATTTGGAAAACTAATTTGCCTGACCGGATGGCGGTAACATCTCCCAGCCGAATTAGTTTTCAATATATTCTACAGACTATGCTACCAATACCTGAGGGAGTAATTCCACAAACAACTCTCACATCAATTATAGCACTTATCATAGAGCTGTAGATGCTACTGTCTATCTATTAGTAGGTCAAATGCTAGGCCAATATGAAATCCACAAAAAAATTAACAGGCTTTGGTAATATAATCAAGGATAATGATTCCATTGAATGAAGAATTGCCAAACTATAGGTTGTCGCTAAAACTAAAAGCTCATACAGTTTGTTCGGCAGTGTAACAGAAATTCTGCCGCACTCTATCCTAGCATCTCCTTATAAACTATTGGAACAACCACCCACAAAGTACCAGTGGAAGACCGTAGTATAGGAGGACTGCCCACACATTCTGAGAGAACCAATTAAAGGTTAGAAGCTCACAGACATTATTAAAATGCTTAAACATCAACAAACGAAAGATAGGTCAAATACACCCAATTTAAGATAGTGCTGGTTATTATTGCTATTCTATCGGTAGCGCTTCAATTAAATGTAAAGTCCTCATTGAAACCCATACACTGCAATACAACAGAAGTAAGTTTAATCAGTACACGTTGAGAGCAGATTTCTCACATTGCAATAGATATGTAGAAGATTGCACTCATTTTATCGCCAAATTCCCAACGCTGGAAACTGTCAGAATACAATGGATATTAGATTTTCAGAAAATACTGGCATATGTAGGACATGGAATTAGAGACATTACTAAAATTAAAGCAGATGCCGCTACATTCACACATATATTACTGGAGTTCCCAGGGGACCCCTTTATTCCCGAGGACATGAATACACATACGCTTCTGTTATGCCTTACATAGAAAGAAGAACTCAATCATCGAATGACTCACATAAATTTGGTCGCTTGTCACTGTCGTCTGTCGTGGACCAGGTCATTCTCAAACAAATTACCAACTGAATGTGATACTCTAGATTTCCAGCCATATCCTATGTATCTTTGACAGTTTGTGACATTTGTGAAAACCACAATGCATGCGATCGCTAACGGGGTTACAGCCACAATTACACCATTGCAGTGGTTCCCCGGCTGCAACAAACCCAACACACCCTCCCACTACCACCACCATCGCACAATGGATCAATGTAGTATGCAGATTGTCTAGTAGTGCAGTGTCAAATGAAATTGACACAGCATGTTGTCTTCATGCTCATTTATGTATTTAAGTATGCACTGTACTGATGACATTCTGTTAGCCATAAAGGGCATGATATTAGAATTAAAACAATCAAAATTTTCTTAATTGGATCATTGTGACCTTGACTTTTGACCTTTCATTCTCTAATTACCCCTCCCCCCCCCCCACACACACACAGAGGCAAAACACAAGCTAGGTTGGGTGATGATCCCTTCAATAGAACATTAGTTAATATCATTTGGAAACTTAATTCAATTTCTTTAACTTAGTGACCATGGCCTTGAACATTTCGACCTCAAAATAATATGGTTCTTAGGCCCTTCAAGGGCAACACACAGACCCGGTTAGGTGAAGATCCCTTCAGTAGAACTTGAGTTATCAAATGGAAACACATACTACTTTCACAAATTAGGTCATGGTGACCTTGTCCTGTCAACTTTCAACACCATATTTTTTTCAGGCCTCGCTGGGAGATGGTGCAGCCATTAAAACAAGTTTGGTAATGATCCCTTCAGGAGAACCTGAGTTATTGCACATAAATGAACGCCTGGACAGACAAAGAGACTAATGGACAAACAGGATGGAAAAAGTAATTGCTATATTATCCCCATATAGTGATATGGGGTGGTGGTGGTGTGGGGGGGGGGGGGGCATAATCATTGTTTTGCGGTCAGAAATGCAATGCTAAATCGGCTCTGAGGTGATACAACTGCTGGGTTGCAGTGACTGCTTGATCCATCCTTGAAATACAAAGATTCCAACACTTCAGATACTGCATATGTCGCATTCAAATGGTTTGGACAAAGATCCACAGCTGGAATACATTGTCTTCTAATCCTAAATTGATTAAAATTACCTTTAATGAGATGCTAATCTAATCTAAAATGTTGCACTGTGCCGATAGATTATGGTTTATAGATTCCATGTCATTCACATCCTGTCACATTCCCGTATCTGCATCACAATTATCTGCTTTGTAATATCGCGTAAATGTTGAACAGTGATCGCCACCATTTTGTCTCCTCAAGCGACAGTGTGCGATGTCATGTAAGTGCCAATGCATTACATTCTTTATTATGTAATACTCATCCCGTTGACTATTTTGAAATTACTTTGACTGGAAGGTGTTGCTTCCTATGGTAGCAACAATTTCCAGTCAAATTAGTTTCAAAATATTCAACAGCTTACATGTATGATTGCTTTTATGCCACGTTACCAAACTATAGCTGTCACCTCTGTGACTGAGCGTATATACAGAGACAGACACGCTAGGTTTTTCTGATTGGTTGAAAATTAAATCATGACAGCCACCATAGGCTGTAGAAATGTATCAACATTTAGCTACTAAAGCCTGAATATATTTCGTTGTCAGCATGATAAAAAGCTAAAAGTCTTAGGGATGGATTATGGGTGGCAAATTCTATCACATGATTTGTATAAGATAAAGTGTGGTTTCCTTTAATCAATTCATAAAGAAACGGTAGAGAGCGGCATGCTGGATTTATAAACAAACATTGGTCATGCACAATACATAACTCTCTTTCTAGTTTTTTCATGTTCATGAAAACGTTCTTTCTCTGTTCTAATATTTGTGAAAATCTCATTGAGACGCACGATTACACATGTTTGTCTTATAGGGATATCATAGCCGTGGCATCTCAGGCAGAAATACCAACTGGGGGTGAAGTACGCAATGCGAAAAATATTCAGTTTTATTTACATAAATAATCATAACAAAATATTTATTCAATGGACCTTTCCATTTTTAGCTATGCCCCGCCCATCACTAGCTAAGCTCCACCCACACCTCGCCGTGTTTGGATTGATCGATCCCCGAATGCCCTAGCTATCAATTTCCTGAAAACTATACAGGGAAGCTGTTGAATATTTTGTAACTAATTAGACTGGGTGCTGTTGCTGCCATAGGCAGCAACAGCGCCCAGTCAAATTAGTTTCAAAATATTCAACGAAATATTTATTAAATAGTAAAAGCAAACAATTTTTACAACAGCCCATAGACCGTCATCAAATATGCGTTCGTGATGTACTTATCGACGTCATTCATGACGTCATTCATTATGATGTTATTGTACACACCACGCAGTTCATTATGACGTCATGTGATGGTGGGTACTCTGGAAAGGTGAATTGGCATAATCTTTATCATTAAAATGTACATAGACATTTTCTCATATAGAAGTCTCAATCAGTGAAACATATCATATTTAGTTGTATAAGATGGACCTTTCCAGTTTTAGCTATGTCCCGCCATCACTAGCTAAGCTCCACCAACACCTCGCTTGTGTTGGGATCGATCGATCGCTGAACTACGTGACTGACTATCAATTTCCAGAAACCTATGCAGGTAAGCTGTTGAATATTTTGAAACTAATTTGATTGGGTGCTGTTGCTGTCTATGGCAGCAACAATGCCCAGTCAAATTAGTGTCAAAATATTCAACAGCATGTTCATTAAATAGTAAAAACAAACAATTCGTACAAGGTGTCTGACTATTAAGCTTTCAAGATGGCTTAATAGAGTCATTCATGACGTAATGATTATGACATCATCTTACACATCACGTAGTTCATTATGGCATAGTTCATTATGACGTCATATGATGGATTGATAAACTGGAAATATCCATTGGTAAGCAGCAGCAACATATAGTATACACATAAAATACAGGATTTAGACATATAGGAAAATCTGTGCAAATAGTGCATTATAATTCTCACCTCCACCTGCCACTTACTAAATAAGTAATCAAAGAAAGAAGCATGCTGTATCTAATCTAGTGTCACATGATCGTGAAGCTCTCACATTGACAATACATTCACGACGACAGCTGCTAGCTTGTACACAGATTGGATGTAATCATCCTATCGCGCGGTCTCGCCCTCACACTAACGCTCTCGTATCGAGTCTCGTGTTTGCACTCTTTTGATGTCTGTGCTAAGTTCACGAAACTTCATAAATGATGTCGTCAGTCAACTACTGCCCAATAAAATTGCCCGGTTATTATCATCCTACTAATATATGTCCAAGCACATAGTTTGACATTCGTGTCTCGCGAGCTCTCCATTGATATTGGCACGAAGCCACGCCTCTATTTTTAGCTTGATAGCTAGTTTGAAGTAGGCAGAAATCTGATTGACTGCCTCCAGCCCACCAGCGTAATGTTACTTCACATAGCAAGAGATCCACACGTCTGCAAGTACGGCCTTGAACGGCGAAGCTATGTGAGTGGGCGTATGTTAGTACGATGATTGGATGTTGGATGGATCATCATTAGCTTTGATAAGTCTCATATAATAGAGTGATCCATTTCTAGCTGTGTCATGCCCATTTCTAGCTAAGCTCCGCCCCCCCCCCATATGGTGCATGCTGGGATTGATTTATATTGAACCCTGGATTCCAAGGATCCCAATTTCGAGGTAACTATAGGTAAGCTGTTGAACATTTTAAACCTAATTTGATTAGCTGATCAACGCACAGTCAAATTTTATTTAATATATTCAACAGAATGTATATTAAATAGTAAATCTGTCAAAGCCATACACGGGATCGACTTTTCGATGTTCATGGCAGAACTAGATACATCATTCAGTATGAATTAGGATTGTGACATCACCTTACCTGTGATGTAATTGATTACCCTGGTGAGAATAAATCCAGGCTTTTGCACTAAAGCTGGGATATCCTGGCATTTCCAAGCTTACTCCGAGCTCTTCAATCCAGGTACATTCTTGCCTGTAATGTCTTGGTATTTCCCAGATTCCAAACCCAGGACTGAATGCATTAATAACATTCCTGGCTTATCCAGCTTTTTGCTGGCTCTCAAAAGCGTGGAATATCTGGGAAAAGCCCGGACAGAAAGTGGTAAATAAATAAGGCAGGACAAGCCTGGAAAAGACAGGAATGTTAGTAATGTATATAAACTTGATAAAGTGAAAAAGTCTGACCTTTTAAGTTAGAGCTATGATAAACCCGAACATCTGTTAGTGACATGAATTTAAAGTATACCTCATGACCTGCAAAATTGGCAGAAAATTTAAGTCTTTGTCTGAAGAAATCCAGTGCATTGATCATTAGTATATGCATGTTGGTATTATGCACTGAATTTAATACTTTAAAAGCACAATACAACTGTTGGATAGAATACTTAGCACTAGTAACCTTATAGTGGAAATAGACCTATATTGGAAGGTATGTATTTATTGCTTAGTTGAAATGTATTAGCTGCGTTATCAGTTTTGGTTTAACTTCTTAAACTCTATCTATAGTAATGCAGTGACAAGGCTTTCTAATACATAATGCGTTAACAATCTCTGGTTATAGCAAACATAGCAAACATGGTATCATATACAGTGTTAATGCCTTGCTGAAATTTAGTTAGTTATCAGTTATTAACTCACCCGACGCCTGTCAAAAGATTACTATCTTTAATGTATGCCCCGAAAGTAGGAGGCCTTTATAGAACATTCTTTAGCTAGTTGATCCAGATTCAAGGGTAATTTGATGGCTATGATATTCTATAGCCTGGCTCCTAAGGAGTCCCTTTTCCGCCCGAGATTGCAGATGAAATTTAGGAGTCCCTTTTCTGTTCCGGACTGCAGAGGACTCCTAAGATGCAGAACGTGTGAGTGACATATCACAATTTTTCAAGGAAATCAAGATTCACGATTCAAGATTCAATATTATTTATTTGCTTCTTGGATACCAATTTACATATTTTCAATACAGGTTGTCCGCCGAGGGCATTGCCTATAGTGGTGGCAGACACCTAACATTAAACATGCATATACAATTACACACACAGCTTGATTTAGAATGTGAGATATATGCTTATAGTGTACTGAGTAGCTTGGTACTCGTGATTTTCTCAAATCGCACCGTTCTCGTCGTTCTTGGTACGGATCAGGGATATGTTCACAAAGGTGGCGTTCGCCTTAATGGCATCGTTATGGTATCGTTGAGAAAAATTGGGTGATCACAAACATGTCGTTAAAAGAGAATTTCGTCAACGACGTCGTTAATTTAAGGGTGGCCTGTAACCTGTCGTTGGCATGTCGTTTTTGCACGACTGTGTCGTTAGGAGTGAAATCGTACATTTGTATGCTTAGTATTATACGTATATACCGCCAGACCTAACAGAATACTATAACTATCAGTCATGGCAGCAGCGTTTTTCCAAATTCAAAGACATTTGAGGCGTCGAAGAGCACTGCCAAGGCCGAGAATAATCAGGGATAGGTTGAATCCTATTGACTTCATGCAAGATTCTCTTCTAATAGAAAGGTATCGTCTTGACAGAGACACTATATTGTATTTGTGTGGACAACTAGAGGCAGACTTACAACACCATATACGTCGTTCATCAGCATTGCCCGTCTCTATACAAATAGTTGCTGCATTGCGATATTTTGCCACTGGCAGTTTTTAAGCAGTAACTGGTGATGTTCATGGAATTAGTCGCTTCTCAGTTTCCCGGTGCGTACACGCTGTGGCCCTTTCGATCGTGAACAGATTACTTGAAATACATGTAAAGTTTCCACTCGAGCAGAAAGAGATTCTAGCTACCAAGGAGGGCTTTTACAATCCTGCGAACTTTCCAAATGTGTAAGCGCATTGGATGGCACACTTATTCATATTAAAGCAACATCCGAAGACGAGCATTTGTATTTGCATTTGGCTGCAAATGGACTATTCTCTGTACATGAGAAAATTGGATTTCCTATCCTTACCAAAAATCCTGTTTATCGATTACTGCTATATTTTGAGCAATGCATGTACATATGACAATATCACTGGACAGAGTATATGGAAAAGGAATGCTAAATTATAGGATGGAGAGGAACAGCAATGTGTGTATTGCGTATGAGATGTCAGGCCGACACGACAGTTGTAGGTGGTGGTTGCATTATAAAAAGAACCTCACCACATAAAGAGTCTATTACTCACATGTAGCACTGGTTTAAGCGAAAAATATTAAAGAGCAAAATGTTAACTTAACCTTGATATTAAAAGACACGATAAATCCATTTAACATAATTCATGTTTAATGTATGCGATCATGTTATATATTTCTATATGTCTGCATCAAATCTATATACAATTACATCTGAATCTTGATTATTCTCAGGAGCGCCCTCTCTCGTCAAATGTTTCAGGATCTTTTCAAGCAATGAAATCTTCTGCCTGTCAAGCTCTAGCCTCTGCTTTTCGACATCTAGTTTCTGCTTCTCAACATCCAGTCGCTCGGTTTCCAGGCAAAGTCTTTCCCGCTCAATATCAAGCAGATCAAGACTAAAATCAGATTGGTCTTGCTTTACCATAGATGATTTACGCTTGTTGCTATAATATAGAGAAAATACAACACACCAATTCATTTATCACTGTATGTATGTGCAGTGGCAGAATGGCATGATGGGCGGACCGACCTACAAATGCCAGTACAAGAATCCCGACGTGACAATTAGATTTGGGCGGCTAACTACGTTACCATAACCGCGACGTGATAGCATTCATTAGCATATAATGTTAAATAAAACAATTATTAACACGAGAGAGAGAGAGAGAGAGAGAGAGAGAGAGAGAGAGAGAGAGAGAGAGAGAGATGATACGTAGATGTGTGTTCACACACGCTTCTGTCCGTCCACGTGATCGTCTGGCTGTTTGACTGATGGGCATGCCGAGTAACTGAACAAACGACAAACAGTCAGGCAAACAAACGGACTGACGGGCACGTGCATGCACACACACGCGCAATTTCCCATCAAATTCTACTACCACCTTCATAAAAAGTGTATCAATAGTTTGGGTTCGTTTGCTAGTAAAAAGCAAGCTTAAGAGATCGGAGCCAGCAATGATATTTATAGTTAATTACCTGACAGATTGCTTAGGATTGTTCGGTGGACAGTCATCATTTGGCGGTTGACCGTCGATTGCGGCGAGTGGTTGCTGTTCAAATGGTTCATTCCTACGTGTTTTTTCGTCGATAATTCTAGATGTTGATGTTAGTGATTTTGATGCCAATAATGATTTCGATGCTGATACTAGTGTGGATGATTCTATAGATGCTGATGCTGATGGTGTTGTTGATGTTAATGACGATGCCGGTGTCGATGGTGGTTCTGGTGTTGGTGTTGACAGTGATGGTGAATCCGAAACAACAGCTTTGAGTCTTGATGATAAGGTGTCAATACCAGTTGCAATCCCTGTAACTGCCGTCTCTCCGATAACGTCAATGACCTTAGTCACGGTCGGTGTAAGGACAATCGCCTTGCAACCACCACCCGTTTTCTTTTGCATTTTTCGGCGATTTTGTTCCTTTATTTTGATGATGGAAGACCAATCTCTCCATTTTCTACGAACTTCGTCCACTGTCCGGATCACAGGTGCAACAGCATTTACACCATTCATTACAGCCAACCACCCATCTTGTTTTGCCTTGTTGGTGACCGTGTCACTGAATTTGCTAAATAGTATTAGTCGACGATTAGCAACAGAATCCACTAGTGCCTCCAGCTCTTCATAGCTAAATTTTGGCCTTCGCTTCTGGTATCCGACATGGTGGCAAGATTCGACCTGATGAACAGCATTCAGGTACAAAACATGCACGGGGCGAGAGTGAAACCTACACATGATTTGTCGATGTCATTTCAACGACAGTGTGCTTCCCCTTCCAACGACAATAGGTAGACGACGCAATAACGAATAGATAACAACACCTTTGTCTAACTGTCGTAAACAGGAACACTATGGCGTCGTAAACTTGGTTAACGACATCGCTAAACAGCCTATTTAATGACACCTTTATGAACATGGACCCTGGACCAGAATGAAACGAGGATCACAGAACTTTTTACCATTTTAAAATCGGACAAGAAATGGCCGAGTTATCAATAAAACTCCCGTTAAATTATTTTCAAAATATTGCTTTTGACGTCGTAAACGCGTGTATGCATTACATGCATGGGGGGGGGGGAGGTTCTGGCTGCACGGTGATTGGCTACTGCTCGCCCACTGATTGGCTGGAGCGCCTGCCTCTGACGTCACGAATAGTATAAAATGCTAGACACCGGAGAACTGCTAACTGACTGCGGTTCCTACATAGCAGCAACGCCATTCGGAATTGAGATCTCCTGCGCCGGTGAGCAGTCTTACAGTGACTTTCCCCGTTACAACAATTTTGTATGCTCCCGGACGGCCATCCAGGGGCAAAAGTTAAATTAATGTAAGAACTCCCTTTCCCGAGCTTTTCCTAGAGGAGTTTTCTGCGGAACGGCCTTGTGGGCCCGATGTGATTCTACATAATGTAGAGCTGACGGTGATTCTTGGTGGATAACTCTCCGGATCTTCTGACCACGCTGAAAAGTGGTATCAAACTGCCGCGCTGCATGTCACATGTGATGATTAACTTTTAGACCACAGTCTGGTGGGACTTTGCTCAGTGCGCCGCGAGAGCTATGCTACGTATTCCACACTGTGTACCCAGTTATTGTACATGCATAATTATTCATAATAGTAGCCCTCTCTGTTAATGGGCAACTCTCAACTTTCAAACTACCTTCGCTGGACGGAACCTTTACAACAAACTGTTTAAATCATGTATCAGTTAAATTGACTATCTAGTGGACATCTTATTGCCCATTCTTCTTCACCGTCTTGAGAGTGAGCCGCATCAACAGTCTGCCTGCAGAAACCTGCCTGCGGAAACCAGCTTGTGGACAACTTCCCTGCAGTCAAGATCGTGCCATCTCGCGCTATGTCACATTAGCATATCAATTTCAGTGACTTATGAACTTTTACTATACCGATGATCAATAGGTACTCAAGTAGCTATACTTTTGTGCATTTAATTATTTCCGTAATAGGCACTGATGACTAATAGGTGCCATTCCGGTCCTAAGAGCGCATTTTTATACTTTCTGTTTCATACTGTATATATTATCTTTATTTTCTGTGGACGCTCTCAACTAACAGCACCGTAAGGTCCTATGACCTGTGATATATATCGTTCACACTGTATTAGATAGTTGTGCATATGGCAAGTAGCCATCCTAGTTAATATGTTTTGTTTATTTATAAAAACCTAGGATGCAGTACGCTAGGTAATACTATATAGCAACATTATATCCGCATCACTTTATTCCCCCAGCATTAAATTTACACTGAGGTCGCTGATTATGCTCTAATTGCTCGAGTCTGACATGTTACGGATAAACCTGGCTATTCTAGCTCGATAGGATAGGTTTAAAGTGGTTAGGGACAATTTTTCCTCAAGAGATGCATAGTGTACGCCTCTTTTCCGGTTGTAGTGGAAATGTAGCACCACTCACCGGCTAGGTTGTGTAAAATTGGCCAGTTACCTTAGGATCTCTTATTAATATTGAGTTATTGTCTCTTTTCACGATTCACCAGCCACAAGGCTTAATAATTGTTTGGATTCCCATCGACACGTTAGCAGGATCCGACTCTGGGAAACTATCGGAGGTTTCCGAGCGGTGATAACTAATGTGCTGATTTACACACTCCGGCCCCCTGTATTTTCGGATAATAGTTAGTTAGATTCCACCACCACCACCCCCACCCCCACCCCAACCCACATGTAGGAAGCACTCACGGGAAGGACACTGGCGATGGATATCCGTCTCTTTCTCTCCACCATAAATGATATAGCGTTTTCTAAAATTGCTATTGTGAACTGTAAACTTGTCCTGGTGATGTTATATGTGGTTGTGGAGCCATGGTGACTGGATCGTTATTTGATTCGGGAGCTATTGCTCTATAACATGTACACACGCTATCATTCGGAGGTAGATGCTATGCAGGGCGACCCACGGGAAGCTGAGCATCTTCACCTGATAGATGTATATGTCAAAGGTTAGGTAAGAATCTCTGCCACTTGCGGCCAAAGCTTGTACTCGTATCTAACAACCAAATGGTAGGTTAGAATGTAGCAGAAGACCCGCATAAATAAAGCAGCAACTACCAATGCATTAACTTTGGACATACATAAGACGGTGACCTGTGAATTCTTCGGAAATCGTTCGTCCCGTCTTCACGTAAACCAGCGTGCATCACATTAATTATGGCTTCACTCAGATTGACCAGCACTTAGCATTTTCTGTTTGAACTAAAGAGTGGCCCTTTTTGCCAGCTCTTTTCCTCCGATTCAGCGTTGAAGGCATTTTCCTGTGACGGAGGCCCGCGTGAGGCACTTTCCTCTCGCAGCAACAGTGTTTTGTGTGTGTTAGGGGTATATTTAGTTTATATCAAACTACCAAGTGACCTCGTTGCGATGCTCCCTTACGGGGATACCTCTGCGGATTTAAGGATATGTGTGGTTCCTTCGGCGAAACCACGTAGAAAGAACACTGGATGGCTCTATATACTGTATTATTTGCTCATTACTGTCAAACGAGTGGTATTGTTTGTACAGTTTATCAATTTGTGACTGTTTAATTATTACCATCATGCCCGTGTTTCTAAATTAGAATCGACCGTCATACCGGTGACACCAACAGTTGGAACGACACTGTGTAGTTCAATCTCAGCGGCAATGGTTGCACGGCCCCACTGGATCGTGTCTTTGTACTTTCCGGAGATATGCGAAACGGAATCCGCAACCCCGAGAACCACAGCTAACCAGCGACATGGCGGACCAGCGCGTACCCCCGCGAGCTACAATATCACAATAATCTGTAGGATGCCAATAGACCTCTCCAGTTTATCCATACATCATATGACGTCATAATCAATAACATGACATGTACGATGATGTCATAATCAATGATGTCATGAATGGCATAGATAAGTATGTCACGAACGCATGACTGGTGATTGACTAAGCGTTGTTTTATGAATTGTATGTCTTTACTATTTAATAAACATGCTGATAGGCAGCAACACCACCCAGTCAAATTAGTTTCAAAATATTGAACAGCTTACATGTATAGTTTTCTGGAAATTTATAATCAGGGAGATCAGGGACCATCACTAGGGAGCGGTGGGTGGAGCTTAGATAGAGATGTGCAGGGCTTAGCTAAGACATGATTCCTCCATTAAATGCTTATGAACCAAGTCTTTCAATGACATATCACTGATAAAATGTATTCTTATGAAACAAAGCATTCCGAGTTAAATATTTTGAGATTTATTTGGCTGGAAGACATTGCTGCCTAATGCAGTAATGGCTTCCAGTCATATTAATCTCATATCGCATAGTAAAGACATACAATTTATACAACTCTTAGTCCATCATCAATTAAGCGTTCGTGCTGAACTTAGTTACGCCATTCATAATATAATTGATTGTGACATCATCCTACATGTCACTTAGTTGATTATGACATCATATGATTGATGGACAAACGAAATCCTCCATTGTCAAGTCAAGACTATTTGCATCCAATAACGCAGTTTATTATATACCTGTATATATTAGCCAATGAAATGGCTGCATTTCTACGACGTGACCATCCATGAAAAGGTGTTATTGGACTCTAATTGTGTCATTGGACTCTAAAACGTGTTACTGAACTCTGTCTAAAAGTGTCATTGGCCTCTCGAGGCTATTTGTTACGTCATAAGCATATTACGTCAATGCGATTTATGACATCATTTGCTGATATCACGTCAAGAACTTATTACGTCACACAACCATTACGTCATAATAGTTTTACATCATTGCGTTATTATGTAATTAATGATCATCAATTTGTATCATTTGTGCTGTACATTTGGTAAATATAGTAAATTCAATAAACATGTTGCATTGTTTATTTTCTTATTTTTTCAATATATAGGTGTATAATAAATAGGTCATTTAACATTTCTGAGTACAATATGGATTTTTATTGTACTCGTCCACGTTGTGTTTAAAAATCTGTATTAAACTTGACCCAAGGCATCTCGTTTCGTCCAATACTGATTTTTAAACACAACGTGGACTCGTACAATAAAAATCCCATTTACGGTTATGGGTTTACATTTGTGAAGCCATTTCCAGAAATGGTGATAACTAAAGGTTTGGGTCTAGGGAATGGCGCCAGAAAAAGCCAAAACTGCCAAACCACCAAAATTGTCAACAGGCCTAAACACCAAACCATCAAATCCACCCACAGGCCCAACCACCAAAATCGCCATCAGAACCAACCACCAAACCTTTACCATCAACCAACGTTGTACCACCCCAACATGCCCATATTTGATAACCTCAGCCATAATCCCAATCTTCGACAACTGCATACATAAATCGTGGGGAAATCCATGACTCAGACCGACCAGAAGACGGCGGCTTGATGTAGTGGCTAGCACTCAGGACTACGTAACCGCGCCTAAGCTGTGCACTATCTCACTGTCGTTGGAAACATGGGCAATCTCCTTCGCTCCTTGCCTCTCACCATCCAGGAGTATAAACGGGTACCAGTGTAAAATCTGGGGAAGTTACCAATAACAGACTGAAATAAAACCTGCCTAGATATGGCGTGAATGGGACGTGGAATCAGTGACTCGATAGACGCCAATCAAACCAATAACTTTTTATGGCTCAGACCATTAGTAGTATAGCCGGTAGTAGAAAAATACCACCACCATCCACAGGCAACTGTTCCATGATCTGCGGCTCCCACCGCCCTCTCAATTTAGGCCCCATAGGTGCAGGTACATTTAGAGAAAACACCATTTCTAGGGCACATGAGCATCTATAATTCCGTATTAGAGAAATGACTTCCTAAGTATATCTTACAATATATTTTATGAGCTATTTTATGAGACATCTTATGAAACATTTTATGAAACAAGCTGACATCAACAAACGACCATTTAGACAAACAAATTCATTAGGTATTCTACATCGAATACGTTGAACATAAAAAAGATCAACATGCCTTCTGTAATCCAATTACGTGCGATAGCGAAACAATTAGGTCTTAGAAGGTAGTCTAAGGCATGCAAAGCTGAACTACTCCAGATGATTGCACGCGCAGATGCCGATGAGTGGCGAAACGACAGGTATTTCTACATCTGGTTTTTAAGTCGAATTCTGTGAAGCCTTCATTACATCCGACGGCATAGTACTCTTTCCCCTTCGTGTAACAGGAAGGTCCACGAGCCAGTGGAGCCAGGACCTGGTACTCATCGTTCACATAGGTGGTGTCCAGGATGTTGTTGCTCTGCATAATCTCCCACCTACTCACCACCTGCGGGAGCGCTACCTCATTCGCTGCTGTGCTCTTAAGCTTGAACTTGAGTGTCATGCTCCTAATCTCATGGATCTGTTCCGAGAGGGCGAAGTCGATGAATTTCCCCACTGTGGATAAAGGGTTCGCATCATGGATACTAGATTGAATGACTGTCAGACAGACCTTCTGAGGATCAGTGTGGTGCGAGGTCACAGGTTCAACTGCTCCATCTGGATGCTGTACATACTGCTGCATGTTTAACTGCGATGTTTGGTCAAGTTCTCTAGCAGATCGTCTTTGGAGAGCAGAAGAAACCAGTTGGTGGCCACACCGCCTCCAAGAAGAAACCAGATGGTGGCCACACCCTGCTCCCAAAGAGCATGCCGATTGACAGGGTCAGACAACTACTTCGTGACGTCAACATTATCCATGAGCGAGCCACGGTCCCACCTCCATCTGATGCGGAGATACTGACTGCCATAGAGGAGACCACACCAGCCCGTAGTATGAAGGAATTATTGACTCGGATGCTCTGCCGGAAGTTTGACAGTGCCCAGGGCAGGTCTTTGGCGATATCTCACGGGTGTACTTCTGAAAGAGTACTTGGAGCTTTGCTGTTATATTCGCTTCGCCATCCACCGTGATATGGCTCAGGCTGATGGTGCCTACTTTGAGATTCTCCCCATCTTGTTGGAATGAACTCCATGGTTTCAGGAGATCCTTGACCAGGTCTTGGACTCTGCCATAAACTTGATGGCACCAGCTTCATCGACTCCGAGCATACCTCGCATCACTGCCCTGTCTTTGATGCCCATCCCCTTGTATACAGTCTTGGTCTTGTTGAGGGCCGATTGTCCTACCGTGTCAGTGTTTCCGATGAGATCTCTGGCTGGGATGGTACCTCGGATCTCTCGAGGTTCTCCCTTCTCATCGAAGTTGAAGAAGGAGATGGGGGCAACAGTCTCATTTGAACCGAGGCGTTCCTCACCCAGGTGAGCGTGATCACTTAGCTCTTTGCTCTCTAGGTCTGTGAGTGACAGAGACATTGTTAGCTGAACCAGCCAATCTGCGTTCTGGAAATCCGTGACGTGTACACATCTATCAAAATATTATGATAGATATCGATGTGTAGATGACGTAGTACGTCACGTGTACGCAAATCACTGATTATTTAGCTATATATATATATATATATATATATATATATATATATATATATATATATATATATATATATATATATATATATATATATATATATATACGCGATTACGACGTTACAGCAACGTTTTGAAAATAATCAACGGGAAAAAACGGCGATAACTCAGCCATTTCTGAACCGATTTTAAAACGGTTTGTAGTTTTGAGAAGCCCGTTGAATTCTGGTCTTGACTGATACCAGATTCGACGGAAACTATCAATTATAAAAAATTAAGATGTGACTACGCGGCACACTAAAAGAGCCATTCACTCTTGGACACGCTACACGTGCCCTGTCAATACAGCGACTAGGGCGCGCATGCGCACTACGCGTTTTAACGAACTTTCCTCCCATATAGGCTTATACATGCTTATAGCTCTACCCAGGGGCACAATCCAGGACTGACGCCGCGTACCCAGCTTAGCTGGTATGGCTCGTACCCGACCGGTCGATCCGTGCTACCGGAGCTACCTCTAGCTATACCCGGTCCATTTCTAGTTAGGTTCCCGCCACGCTTTGCGCGTGCTGGGATCGAAGTATATATTTTGAACCCTGAATCCATAGACTCCTAATTTCAAGGTTAGTATGGAGTATACAGGTAAGAGATTGAATAATACGAAACTAATTTGACTGGATGCTGTTGCTGCCTATGGCAGCCCAGTCAAATTAGTTTCAAAATAGTCAACATGTTTTTTTAAATAGTAAAGACATACAATTGGTACACCACCGCTTAGTTCGTCATCAATTAAGAGTTGGTGACGACCTTAGCTACGTCATTCATAACATAATTGATGATGACGTCACCGTACACGTCACGTAGTTGATTATGACGTCATATGATTGATGGATAAACTGGAATCCTCAATTAGTGGTGAAGATGTGAGCAGCGATCTGGTCATGAAAGCTACACTCAAACAACGTCCACATCCTGGAGAAGAAATTAGTTTCCTTATTATCATTTATCCTGTAATCGGGGCCAACATTTTTGGAAATATGTTGAAATTGTTTAGACTGGACCTGTTGTAGAAAGAACCCCTACACTGTCAAATTAGTTTCAAAAAATTCAGCAGCTTACCTGTATAGTCGCCTTGAACTTGGTAGTCTGGGAATTCAAGATTCAAAGTATATATTCATACGGGTAACATCTCTTCAAACACGTAAAGTGTGAGGCGGAACTTAGCTAGAAATGGGCTGGGCATAGTCAGAAATGTGCTGACCATAACGAGAAATGTGCTGGGCACAGCTGGAAATGCGCTGGCCATAGCGGGAAATGATAGGGAAATGTGCTGGTCATAGCAGGAAATGTGCTGGTCATAACGGGAAATGAGGGGGAAATGTGGTGGCCATAGCAAGAAGTGTGCTGGGCATAGCGGGAGATGTGCCTGGCATAGCGAGAAAAATGCTGGCCATAGCGGGAAATGTGCTGGCCATAGTGGGAAATCTGTTGGCCATAGGGCAAACTGTGCTGGCGATAACTAGAAATGTGCTGGGCATAGTGGGAAATGTGATGGCCATAGCGAGAAATGAGAGGGAAATGTACTGGGCAGAGCAGGAAATGTGCTGGCCATAGCGAGAAATATGCTGGGCATAGCGGGAAATGAGAAGGGAATGTGCTGACCTTAGTGGGAAATGTGCTGGGCATAGCGAGAAATGTGCTGGCCATAGCGGGAAATGTGCTGGCCATAGTGGGAAATATGAGGGAAATGTGCTGGCCTTAGTGGGAAATGTGCTGGTAATAGCGAGAAATGTGCTGGCCATAGCGAGAAATGAGAGGGAAATGTACTGGGTAGAGCGAGAAATGTGCTGGCCATAGCGGGAAATGTGCTGGCCATAGCGAGAAATGTGCTGGCCATAGCAGGAAATGAGAGGGAAATGTGCTGGCCTTAGCGGGAAATGTGCTGGGCATAGCGAGAAATGAGCGGGAAAGGTGCTGGCCTTAGCGGGAAATGTGCTGGTAATAGCGAGAAATGTGCTAGCCATAGCGAGAAATGAGAGGGAAATCTGCTGGGCATAGCGAGAAATGTGCTGGGCATAGCGAGAAATGTGCTGGACATAGCGAGTAATCTGCTGGTCATAGCAGGAAATTAGATGGAAACACACACGCGCACGCACGCACACACGCACGCTTCTCTTGGTCTGCAAATGGACATTCCTCAAGACCACTGCAGAAGCCGTTTTTGGCTGATATGAGTGTTAAAAGGTTAATACTGGGCCTATTGTCTACTGCTAGGTGTCTTTGCACTAGACCAAAACAATGGTGTGAGAATTTGTTGTAGGTTAAGGTATATTTTTGGTTTTGTCTCCTGCACTATTCCACCAGTTTGTTTTATTTTGTTTCGAAAATGCTCTACGTTATGTCTTAGCTGTACTGTAGTATAACATTACATTTTACTGGGCATTTATAAGACAGTTTAATAGATAAATAATACAAATTATTATAAATCCACATCAACAAAGGGTCAATTTCTAGCTATGCCCCACCCATTTCTAGCTAAGCCCCGCCCATCATTTCTAGCTAAGCCCTCCCACCTTTACACGTGCTCGAAGCGATTTATATAGACCTACTTTGAACCATGAATTACTAGAACGCCAATTTCAAGGTAATTATACAGGTAAGCTGTTGAGCATTTTGAAACTCATTTGACTGGGGCTATTTCCGCATCAACAGCTCACAGTAAAATTGGTTTCAAAATATTCAACTGACTGGTTATTGAATTGTAGATTTATCAAAGACAAACACTTCACCTTTCCAGAGTATCCATCTATGAGCTGACGTCTTATGACGTCATAATTAACTAAGTGACGTGTATGCTGACGTCATAATCATGACGAATTGAATGATTCCGTATCGCCCGTCTTTCAGGCATAATAGCCCGACACGTTGTATGAATTGTATGTCTTTGCTATTTAATAAACATGTTGTTGAATATTTTGAAACTAATTTGACTGGGCGTTGTGGTTGACATAGGCAGCAACAGCACCTAATCAAATTAATTTCAAAATATTCAACATCTTACATGTATAGGTTGCTGGAAATAGATAGTCAGAAAGATCAGAGATCAACCGACCCCAACATTCCATTCGTAGACTAGACACGGATTTTGCCCATTTCATGACGGAGATATACGTCATTATGATGCAACGTCAGTGAAGTATTTGCATATGACGTCATATACTTGATCGGCTGCCTATTCCCTCCATTCTTAATTAGGCTGAGCATCAAGCAAGATTGTATCCGATTTGATAATAACTATTCGTTCTCTCTCATTTCGATGCACAGACTATGATGGCACCATTATGAAATGACAAATCAGTATTAGCTGCCCCAGAAGAAATACGTTATTGTAGAAAATCGAGTGAAGAAAATACAGCCAGCATTAACAAGAGAATTCCTGAATATTTTGTTTTAATGCGAAGCAGCATAGATATGTGTAAGATGCGTCAATATAATGGTCAAGTAGTATGTATGATTACTGTATCCTGCGTCTGTAGTAGTAGATACATCCTACAACTGCAATCAGTCCTTATTTGCTTTAGACCACTGTGCCTCGTCCTCAGCAAGTCTTTATCTTCGTCAAGTCCATTCTTGCTTTGGGTGTACCGAGTCCTGATTTCTTGCGGTCTATTTATGCAATGTTCTCTCCTGGCTTTGTATTTGCTGGTTCCCAATAGGGCGAATTCCAAGGCTCTCTGTGCTGGTGTGTCTTCTTACACCCTTAGCGACATTTTACGGACAGAGGCGTTGTATTACACATTTCGTTGGAAATTATGGGTCAAGTATAGGTCAAGTTTAAATTCCATAACTATGTTACTACACATGATCTGACCAAACATACGTTGTTATACTCATCTGGTAGGCGGTGGCTAAACATAATATCTACAACGGGCACAATATCTATGGGTATTATAAAGTGATGTAGCGCTCATAGAATCAAGTTTGATTATATAGTCACGCGACAAGTGGGGTATTTGACTGACCCACTGGATACATTCATTCAAGTTACCCGACCTCATTAATTTATACACAAACTATAACAGATAAAATGCAAGTATGTGATGTCTATGTTAAAGTCGTTATGGGGTAATACATTTACAGACATCGACTAAATCAATACAACTAAAATGCATTAACGTAATGGGCCCTTTCCATTTTTAGCTATTCCCCGCCAACCTCTAGCTAAGCTCCACCCACACTTAGCCGTGTTAGGATTGATCGATTCCCGAATGGCCCATCGTCCTATCGCACGGTCTCGCCCTCCCACTAACGCTCTAGCGTCGAGTCCCGTGCTTACGCGCTTTTGATGTTTGGGCTAAGTTCGCGAAACCTCGTAAATGAGGTCAGTCAACTACCGCCTAATAAAATTGCTTGGTTATTATCGTCCTACTAATGTACTGTCAATCACATAGATTGACATTCGTGTCTCGCAAGCTCACCTTCGATATTCGCACGAGATTGAAGTAGGCAGAAATCTGATTGGCTACCTGAAAACCGGCAGCGAACATAGCAAGAAATCGCGGGTTTGCGAGTACGGCCTCGAACGGCGAAGAGATGTGAGTAAAATGCGAATGGCCCAACTATCAATTTCCTAAAAACTATACAGGTAAGCTGTTGAATATTTTGTACCTAATTTGACTGGGTGTTGTTGCCTATGGCAGCAACAGCGCCCAGTCAAATTAGTTTCAAAATATTCAAAAGAATATGTAATAAATAGTAAATAATAGTATTATCATACAATTCGCACAACAACGTATATAGTCCGTCTGCGTTCGTGACGTACTTATCTACGCCATTCATGACGTCATAATGACGTCATTCATTACTGAGTATGACGCCATATGCTGGATGAATAAAGTGGAAAGGTTCATTAGGTCACATAATAATGGACCTTTCCAGTTTAGCTATGTCCCACCCATCTCTAGCTAAGCTCCACCCTCACCTCACTCGAGTCCAGTCAAATTAGTTTCAAAATATTCAACAGAATGTTTATTAAATAGTAGCGACACACAATTCATACAATGTGTCGAACTATTAAGAGTTAAAGACGGGCCAAATAGAGTCATTTATGACGTAATGATTATGCCGTCATCGTTCACGCCGCTTAGCTGATTATGACGTCATATGACGTCAGATTGATAGATGGATACTCTGGAAAGGTGAAAAGTATCTGCAAAAGGTACAAAACCTTAAGTATGAAGCCGGTCATAACCCGCCTCTGTAGTGGTCTTGGGGAATGTCCATTTGCAGGCCAGGAGAAGACTATATTTTGAAAATTTACTACTGGAATGACTGGCTCGATAACAGATTTTTTTTAAATAGTCTTGGAATAGCCTGTAAATGCCCATTCAATAAGTAATTTTTTTAATTTTTTCAACAAATTTAATCATTAAATGTTAATAATGAGAATTCTAAATCATCACTAATATTGATTCTGTTCAGGAGAAAGATGCGATTAATAAATATCTGGGGTCAAGTAATACATTAGCATAGGCTATACTAATGTATTACTTGTCCCCAGATATTTACTGATTGTAAAGCTTGCTCTAAAAAAAAATACTGTACAGCATCAGCTTTCAAATCATATTATTGTTTAAAATCAAGCCGCAGTAAATGGCATAGTTATATTCAGATTAATTTAACATTCGTAGCAATGGACTTTCAGAAGTGTTTAGGAGCCTAGTATGGTAAATAAACACGAGAAACAGAAATTAAGAATACAATTTTGTTCAAGTTTATACTCATACAATATTCATATATACTATGTTGCAAATTTCAATTAAAATAAATTCTTCAGTTTAGTGATTAAATGTTTGATACTGTTTGGATTAAAACACAGAAATATCGCAAAACCTAAGCTAATATCGGAGCATAATTATGTCAGTTTCAATCGACTAATTCAAAATAAAAAAGACTGAAAATGGCAATGACAATGAATGTTAGGGTGGTCTACAAACTACCTAGCTACATCAGTCACTTACTATATATATATATATATATATATATATATATATATATATATATATATATATATATATATATATATATATATATATATATATATATATATATATATATATATATATATATATATATATATATATATATATATATATATATATATATATATATATATATATATATATATATATATATATATATATATATATTATGGAAGGCCATCAGGGTCACAATTCGGTATTTATTATGCATAATAATTCGATTTATTGTGCGTAATAAATCAACCAATCAGAAAGCTAGCATATCGTTTTTTCTCTATTGATTGGTTGATTTAATACACATAATAATTCGATTTATTATGCGTAATAAATCAACCAATCAGAAGGCTAGAATGTATTTTATTCGTTATTGATTGGTTGATTTAATACACATAATAATTCGAATTATTATGCATAATAATTCGATTTATTATGCGTAATAAATCAACCAATCAGAAGGCTAGAATGGTGTTTATTCGTTATTGAATGGTTGATTTAATATACATAATAATTCGATTTATTATACGTAATAAATCAACCAATCAGACGGCTACAATGTCTTTTATTCGTTATTGATTGGTTGATTTAATACACATAATAATTCGAATTATTATGCATAATAATTCGATTTATTATGCGTAATAAATCGACCAATCAGAAGGCTAGAATGGCTTTTATTCGTTTTTGATTGGTTGCTTTAATATACATAATAAATCGAATTATTACGCATAAAAAATCGACCATCAACGCAACCCTCGTGCAGCGCCTGCTAGAATTAAAATCTGACAAGGCACGTGTTCTTCTTTTGCACTGTATGTTACTGTATGTTTCGCCACTTAAGCGCGTTTCTTGCTCTTGTTGGAATATTATTCGTCAGAATATCTTAAATTTGCCATGTCAAATATTAGGCCTAATAATTCTACTGAGAGGAGGAATCGTCTGCAAGCTCTTGCTCGGAGATTCTCCTCCTTAGCTGCTGAGCACACTGATACATCAACCAGTATGCCTACTCCAGGAGCAAGTGAAAATGTTCACGATACAGATCATGACTTCGCGTCGAGGTATGCATAAATATGTAAATTCAGCGTTAAATAAATTAATGACAATAACGTCGATGACTCTAATTGCTTAAACATGATAGAAGACATCAACTTTTTTTAGAATTCATATAAGAAACAGCCCCAATAATCCGCCACCTCACACCACTCACCCACCCCGTGATATCAGTAAGGTGCATATTTACACGGGCCACGCCAGAATGCTTGAAATAAAACTAAAAATTAGAGGCTTAAATTAAGTGCACCAATGTAATGAAACAAAATAAATCTAAACATATGATAGTTTCATTCGGTATAAATTAATTGAAATTGAATTAAAAACACGCATCCCTAATTCAACTTCGCAACACAAATATTATATAAATTCAATTTTATTTTCAGGCATTGTGGTGTGAATATGCACATTTAACTGCTAAACATGACATCGTCTCTAAACGCATAATTATTATTAGTCCCGAAGCTAAGGAATCCATGTATTTGACCCTCCATATACAGTACATCTACGTATAAAGGACGGGTTTTTTCATTGCCACCAAGGTGTCCTTTAAAGACAGGTCATATACTGCATCACTCCACATTAAGAGGCCCATAATCATGGAAGTATATCGACATATAATAACCGTGTTCACGCGAGTTAATCCGGAGTAACCGCCATGCTGACTCAATCCTGAATCACAATAGCGCGATTGAGAGAGCGAAAGCGTGCGCGATAGTTTCAGTTTTCTTTTTTTTACCCTCAGGCCATCCTTTCGATGGCATATGAGGGGGTTACTGTGCTGTGCCAGAATTGTTATGCATGAAATAAATAGACCTAATATCTGTTTGGAATTTATTTAATTTTGTCATATAGATATTCTTTTATTTAACTTTTAAAATGTTCACATTTTATTCGTGTATAAACCAAAATCACATAAATTCCTCAGAGATGCCATATTTTCTGCAAGGCATCTCTGGGCAACCATAAACTATCTATCGCCCTTGCATTCACCCTCACCAATCGCGCTAATGTGTTTCGATATTACTCCTGATTAACTCTCTAGCGTGAACACAGACTTAACCCTTTAACACTCATACCAAGCAAAAACGACTTCTGCCGTGGTATTAAGAAGGGTAAAGGGTTAAGTAGATCGCGCGCTAGGTTTACGCGACGACATTTTGAAAATCTCTAGCAAGCGGCTGATCGCCTCTGATCTCTAGTCGTCGATCGATAGTGAATGTGCTTTCACATATTTTTTCGCTGGTGGCCGAAATAACAGTAACCAATGACTGTCACGAGATTTTTGGCCGCTGCTGCTGCTGCTGCTGCTGCTGGATATCGTGAGATGGTTTTAAAAAATAGAAATTTTAAGTTTTAAATGCTTCGTAGTCTGACAAGAAGGCAGTGTTTATGTTGGCGTAGTGTGAGCTAGATATCGATGCGATAGCGACACGATGAGACTATAGTAGGCGAGCATACGTAGCGATACTGTCGCCGTCGCCCTAGTGGGCGTCCGCCCTTTAATAATCATTTGGGGGAAACAGGCTGCCATTTTAATGCAATGTAAATAGTCTGAGCGAAGAGAGAGCTGTATGGTAGAGCTACTGAAGGACCAACAAAAGTTAGCCTAGTCACGTGTTTCCCCGAATTTTAAAACATGATTTTTCTATTCTTATTTGTATAAATCAATCCCTGTTATGACATCTACGGGGTCAACGGATGAACTAAGCGAAAAAGTAGAGCCTAAACGTGCGGTGTATCGTAATGGCAGTAAACGCAATCTAGAAACAGAAACTATATATATTATCTTTGCAGAAACTACACGCAACGTCACGCCACGTGCCGTAATAAGCCCGTTCCGCGTGGCGCCAAGGACGTGTCAGATCTGGGAGGAAAATGGGGCATTAGAGCTGCTCGCTTTTTTCTCAAATTTGTAAAGCATCAATTTTGATTGTATTATTATTTAAGGTGCATATATTCCAACCAGAATTCATGAACAACTAGCTAGGATTCCATTAACGCGTATGCGTATGCGTATCCGTATCCGAATCCGTATCCCATTACAAATAGATAGTATGATCCCATATGTCCATATGCGTATGCGAAACCTGTCCGTATCCGAATCCGATCGCTACATATAGCGATTTTATTCGGATACAGACAGCATTCGGATGTGGGATTCCTTGAAAATGACATTTTCATTACGTCATTCATGGGGGCTTTCCCCAAATCGGCACTATTATTCTGTACATGTGTTCCAATATATAAGTTAAATTCATAGCTGGAATGTGAAACTCACTGAAAGGCTGATAGACTATTTTAGAACACATTCATGCTAGTAGTAGTAACAACAGCAGCAGTGCTGGCGGTGGCAGCGGTTGTAGTAGTAGTAGTAGTAGTAGTAGTAGTAGTAGTAGTAGTAGTAGTAGTAGTAGTAGTAGTAGTAGTAGTAGTAGTAGTAGTAGTAGTAGTAGTCCAATTTAGTTCAATTGATTGAATAAAATCCCTCATTCGGATACGCATACGCATACGCATTAATGGAATCCTAGCTTTAAAGCCGCAAGTCTCATTCCCTGGCTTGAGATGAAATTAATACCCTACGAGGCGGAGCTTCTACGATGACGCGTATGATTTCATTAAGTATGCGTATCCGAATGAGTGATCTCATTTGTACGCATGCGTATATGTGTCCAAAATCAGTGATTTTATTCAATTCTAGGCCAATCAAGTGCATATAACTACTACTACTACTACTACTACTACTACTACTACTACTACTACTACTACTACTACTACTACTACTACTACTACTACTACTACTACTACTACTGCTGCTCCTACTACTAACGCTGCTGCTGCTGCTGCTGCTGCTGCTGCTGCTGCTGCTGCTGCTGCTGCTGCTGCTGCTGCTGCTGCTGCTACTACTAACAACGCTGCTGCTGCTGCTGCTGCTGCTGTTGTTGCTACTGCTACTACTGCTGTTGTTGCTACTGCTGCTACTACTACTACTACTACTACTACTACTACTACTACTACTACTACTACTACTACTACTACTACTACTACTACTACTACTACTACTACTACTACTACTACTACTACTACTACTGCCACCGCCTTTGATCCTACTGCCGCTGCTGTTGGCTTTGCTCTTGCTGCTGCTATTACGAATTCTAATACTACTTCACTGCCCTAGACATCTCAAGACAACATATAGTTTCAAAATTCAATGGATTTTGGTATCAAAGATATTTTAAACTCGGTAGGAATTGCCAATAGCTTTTATAAAGAACAAATCGACAGAAAAACGAACAGTAAAATACGTTGAAGATACCCTACAACAGCAATATGTTATTAAATGGAAATCGGAATTAGAAACCTTACGCAGACTAACATTTTACAACACCATTAAAAAAGATTTTTTACTAGAAACCTATTTACAGCAATTATCATACCGGGAAGCAATAAGTATGTGTCACTTCAGTACCCTAAACCACAGACGACAGATATATAGTCAAAACGTTGGACAGGCACGGACGGACAGGACGGGCGGACTTGTGGCAGATGCAATGTTATTGATGATGGATTACATTTTTGGCTCACCTGGCCACAATGGCCAACGGCCAAGTGAGCTTATGCCGTGGCGACCATCAGTCTTTAAACGGCTGCTTCTCAAGAACCACTGGGCCGATTTCAATTATATTTGGCAGGAAGCATCCTTATGCCATAGGGGTCCAAGTTTGTTCAAACGAAGCCGTTCGGCAGCCATTTGGGACGATTTTTAGAAACGTCTTTAAAAATCTTCTCCGAAACCGGGGGATCGATGCACACCTCTTGAAATATGATCTAGGGCAAGAGCTGAACCAAGTTTGTTCAAGGGAACTTGGTTGGTCAAATGGTTGATACTTGCATCTATGATAAAAGAAGATATGAGAAGTCGTTTAAAGAAAAAGTTGATGGACGGACAACGAACAGACACACACTTAACACTTAACCTTTCACAAGTGGGATGAAAAAGTTGGATAAAACAAGAGGCCCAAATTGGCTGATTGGTTCATCGGGACCGTAGGCATTGCAACTAGAAAGGCCAACAACTATAACTAGAACACTAAGAAGTGGACCAGAGATGTAACAAGAACAAAGCAGTCATGCTTCTTTACATATCAACTTCCCTTGAACAAATTTGATCATATCTCGAAGATTGCAGACCCATCCGTTCAGCGATTCTGTAAAAGTCCCAGCCCCTGAAATTCGCCACAGCAATCAGCAAAATCGTGGTAAACTTAATTTGCCCCAGCAAAAAATTGCAGGCCTGGCTACTTACATGTGATTTTATCATAGATGCAAGGTATCAATCATGATGTCATATTAAAGCAAGGTTCTACAATTCACGAAAAGCAGAACAAAAATTATAATTGATGAAATTTGAAAAAAAAGCTGTAGTTGTGCCCTGGTGAACGAGTTCTGCTACAGCATTTTTAGTGCCATGAAAAAAAAATTCTGAATTTCCATTACTGAAGTCCTTATCACGAAAACTAGGACATACAAGGTGGCCGATAACGCATTAGGCCAATCAAGCTCCCTTGTCCAAACTTAGTTTACCTGTTGTCCTAGATCACATTTCATCGATCCCCAAGCGGATTTAGAAAAAAAGATTTTTAAAGGCATTAAAAAAAATCGATCGAACAAAATCCAAACTGATCGGCGGGCAAATTTGCCGACAGACGTCATTTGAACAACGTGGATCTCTATGGCCTAAGGATGCTTCTTCTTCTTCTTTTCGATCGCTGGTATCACACTTGGAGAGCCGTTCTCAAGATGAAATCTGTGGTTTTCTGCAGTTCTTCCACAGGCCCATACAGCTTTTCAAGAATAGAGGTTGACAAAGGCCAGATCTCTTCTCTCAGCAGCTGATACGTACTGCAACATTGAAGTATGTGCTCTGTGGTCTGTTCTGCTTCTCCACAAGGACAAGCGGGCGATGTCGTAAGGTGGAACCGCCTGTACATGTGTTGGTTTAGTCTGTTGTGTCCAGTTCTGAGACGAAAAATGGTCACTTGCTCTGGCCTCGAGAGATGATGGTAGGCATCTTCTGATTGAGGTGTTCTATAGAGGGACTTAATGATAGTCTTCATCTCTGTATGGGTAACCATGTTTTCTGTCTGATTCTCTTCTGCACCCACCTTTGCCATCTTGTCTGCTTCCTCATTTCCTTGGACTCCACAGTGTGAGGGGATCCACTGCAGTGCTATCCGAAAGCATTTGATGGTTTGTAGTGCTTCTTCAAGTTGTGGCAGCTTACCTTTGGTGATAGCCTCAAGGACGGAGCGGGCATCAGATAAAAAGACAATCTGTGCAATAGGGTCTGCTGTTCTGCTGATGGTATTAGCTGCATGAACCAGTGCTTCGACTTCAGCTCTGTAGTTTGTGCAGTGTTTGCCTGTCGGTATTGCAGCTGACTGATGTTGTCCGTTTGGATACTGTATGTGCAGTCCGGCACCTCCGCTCCTAATTGCATCTTTGGCTGATCCATCTGTGTAGATCCTTATCCATGTCTCCTGAGGGTACATTTCTTCCAGCATGGCTAGGGTCAGGGCCTTCTTGCTCACATCACTGTGTTCATTTTTGGTTGTGAGATGAGGTACTGTGGTGCGAATAGCTATGCTCTCTAGTTTGTTTTCCCAGGGTGGAGGATCAAGGGTGTGGTTTGGATCTTCTATTTGTGCTGGCAACATCTCTTGGTGTTTCCTTTGAAGTGCTTTTGTCTCTTTCACAAAACTTGATCTTTTAAGTCTTCCTGATGACAGCTGTGCTTGCCTGATCTTCATCGGGTGGTTATTGAACGATTTGAACTTTGCAGCTTGGATCAGTGCTTTGCATTCCCTTCCTTTGCTAAGTGGGGGAATGCCTGCTGTCTGCTCCATTTTTTCTATTGGTGTTGATCTCATTCCACCAGTGATGATGCGCAGTGCCTGGTTTTGTACTCTGTCGAGGTTCTGTTGATGAGATTTAGCTGTTGTCATCCATGAGCTGGATCCATACTCAAGGTGTGGTCGTACGGCACCTAGGTAGATGGTCTTGAGGATCCTTTCATTGGCACCCCACATTGTTCCTGCCAGCTTCCTCATGATGTTTAGCTTTCTTCTGGCCTTTGCTTCTGCATTCTGGATGTGCTCCTTCCATGTTAATCTTCTGTCATATGTGACTCCCAGGTATGTCTGCTGGTCCTCGTATTCGAGTGGAGTACCGCCCAGTGTCAGATTGCCAACCTTGGTTTTGGTGGACAGTGTGAATAGCATGGCTGATGATTTTTCTTTGTTGATGGTAATACACCAGCGATTGGCCCAAGCTGTAATTCTGTCCAAGGCGAGCTGCATTCTGTACGTGGCAGTCGTTGTGTACTCCTCGGTGCACCAGATTACGAGGTCATCTGCATAGAGGGCTGCTTGGATCCCATTGGGCAGCTCTGCTACAATGTCATTGATGAAGAGTATGAACAGAGTAGGTGATAATACTCCGCCTTGTGGCACCCCTTGTCTCAGCAATACATTCTGTCCAGATTGTCCATCCACCAGCACCCTAGCTCTGCGATTGTGTAGGTATGACTTGGTCCATCGGAACATGTTGCCACCGATGCCTGTGCGCCAGAGCTTCACGAGGAGGCCATCCTTCCACACCTTGTCAAATGCTTTCTGCAGATCGATAAAGGCAGCTAGCATCACCTTCTTGGCTTGAAAAGTGTCCTCTATGACCTGTGCAAGATGTGTTGTTTGATCTTCTGTGCTCCTGTATCTTCTGAATCCGGCCTGCTCTGAAACTATAATGTTCTCTGACTCCAGGTACCACTGCAACCGCTGGTTGATGATGCGCTCCATGGTCTTGCATATGCAGCTTGTAAGACTGATAGGACGGTAGCTCAGCACTTTCGTCTTGTTCTTTCCTTTTTTCAGAATAGGAGTCATTCTGGCTTCCTTCCAGCACTGAGGAACCTCTCCATTGGTCCAACTGAGATTAAAGATGTCTAACAACTTGCGAAGAGATGCATTACCAAGGTGTTGGATCATTTCATTCGTAATGCCATCTGGCCCGGGAGATTTCTTCTTTTTCAGTTGGCGGATAGCCGTCTTCAGTTCTGTTAAACTAATGTCAACTTTCATTGCATCGTGAGTGTTGGTGTCTGTTCTTTCCTTTTGCTCTTTTCTAACCTCCCTTTGACGCATTCGTGGTATAGAAGTGTTGCTTTCTTTTGCATATGCCTTCGCAAAGGCATCTGCTGCCATCTTTCCTGTCAGTGTTTGTCCATCTTCTTCAAGAGTAATCTTCTCTCCCCTGACACCCTCATCATTGAGTGCTTTAGTCAGTCTCCATAGTTTTGTGGTGTCTCTCTCTAAATTAAACCCTGCCGTCTTTTCCCTCCAGCTAAGGATGCTATACCTGCCAAATATAACTGAAACCGGCTCAGTGGTTCTAGAGAAGACGACATTTAATATTTCATATTGCTTTGGGAGAGAACAAGATCCAAGATCGATGACAAGCTGTTTATCCGACAGTTTTGAAAATGGCAAATTTGACATCAGAATTCCTAAACACCTATTATAAAACCAATTTCAGCTTCAAAATCCATCAAAGAAAATAACCCAATATGACTGCCAAACACGCTACATAGCCCTATTGATTGGCTCAAGGCGGCCATGTTTTTAGACGTATCAACTTCCCTTGCTCAAACATCAATGGCCCTTACTCCTTAATCATATCTCCCAAATCTCAGCCTGATCCGTTCTTCGGCTGTGGAGACTAGGCCGCCCAAGATGGCCGCAAAAGTATTTGGCCAATCAAGTTCTCGTGAACAAACTTGATTCCGCTGTTGTCATAGATAATGTTTCATGAGTATTGAATTTATTCGCTAAAGATACTTCCTGTCAAATTTATTTGAAATCGGCCCTGTGGTTCTTGCGAAGACATTGTTTAAAGGGAAAGTTGCCAGACGACGCACAGTCGCCATGGTATAGGCTCACGAGACCTTTCAGACCAGATGAGCTAAAATCGATACGCATGTACGTGCCAACTTGTTGCATATGTAACTTGCTGGATGAAAAGGTTCGATGAAAAAGTTGGATTAAAATAGGACACTACTCTCTTTTTTCCAGCCAACCTTTTGTTGCATATAACATAGTCTAAGTATGTACACACTTACAACATGTTGTATACACTTTTTGTACCGCGTGTCTGGAGATTAAGGTACACACGAGCTAGCTTCTACTATGCAACCTGTTGTACCGTGTGCATCTAGATTAACCCCAGTTAGCTCGGTGCGCCTATACAGCCATGATTCGTCTGTTGATTGTATCGCAACAATTCGAGCATGGTTTGCAATTTGTTGTTGATTAAAACCAAATTTGACAAATATGTTGATTTTGGTAATATCTACTTTTGCTATTGTAGAATATGGTGTGGCCCCTCAAAAACGTGAAGAATGGCGCTCTTTTAATGTATTGACGCCTATTGGGTTGTTGATGTATCAATGGAAAGATATATTTTGGTGCATTTTTATTGAACAATAAATTACAATTTTTGCTTCTGTACAACTTGAAAATGGACACTTGAAGCCGTCCCATTGGTAAATAATATAGACGTACCGGAAAACAGTCAGATTGGGATAATTATAGAGAACATACGAACCTGATCAACAAGATGAAAACTTACGTGAGGCAAACATATATTAATAACTTGGACGAGGAATTAAGCGACCTTTCTGTGCGAAACTGTAAGAAATATTGGAAAATCGCCCTGTCATTAGTTACGGGAAAGAGCAACCATAGTAAAATTCCACCTCTTGTGTACAAAAACGTGCAAGGAGACGTGGAGGATATCGCCTTTTCGTATCAAGAACAAGCAGATCTGCTGAATTGATATTTTGTAAATATTTCCAAATTAGATGATAGTAATGTTGTTCTTCCAACTTTTAGACCCAAATGCGGCGGCCGAATAAACCATAGTTTGCTTTCTGCGCAGGAAATAGAAGAGGCAATTTCATTACTAGCAACAAACAAGGCATAGGGTTCGGACAAAATCAGCCTTAAACTGCTCAAAATGTGTCTAAAAGAAATCGCCATTCCTCTCAGCATTCTTTTTAATAAATCGCTAACTGACTGTCGTTTCCTATCACAGTGGAGAACTGTACATGTAGTGGCATTGTTCAAGAATGGTGCTGAGAGTGAGCCAGCTAATTATAGACATGTGTCATTACTAAGTTGTGTTGGTAAATTAATGGAACGTCTGGTATTTAAACAATTATATATTTACATGAATCAATACAATTTGCGAATTTGTATTTCAATACAATATCAATCCGGCTGTCGTCCTGGATGCTCGACTGTGTATCAACTAATATACATATATATAATCAAATTGCTAAGGGTCTCAATGAGCGTTAACACACTTGCTCAATATTCTGCGATGTGTCAAAGCATTTGAAAGGATATGGCACAAAGGTCTTTTGTTTAAATTAAATCAGTAAGGAATTTGTGGCAGCCTTTTACTATGGCTAGAAAACGTATATCAGGAAATCAAACTGTATCAGAATTGGGCGACATTCAAGCAGTTGTGCCTCAATGTTCGGTCTTAGGGCCACTTTTATTTTCTATGTATGTAAATCGCATTGCCGATAATTTGGAGAATTTAGCGCCCCTCTTTGCGGATGACACCACGTTATGCTACTCTTCAAACAGTAGTAATGTTATGGAGCTGTCCTTAAATCGTGATCTAATCAAACGAGCCGACTGGGCAGATATGTAGCTTGTTAAATTTAATCCAGAAAAGACTGTATGTGTGTTATTCAGTGGTCGTGCAAATAATGATATATATATATATATATATATATATATATATATATATATATATATATATATATATATATATATATATATATATATATATATATATATATATATATATATATATATATATATATATATGTTGCCAACGTTTGATATGATGTAGGAATAGTCGGTATTTTTGTTGTCATGGTTACATGGTTATAATACAAATGACTGTCTGTATATATATATATGTATGCTATATACTTTAATCTTTTGCTTCCGCTATCGTTACTGTTAAATGTTTATGATACACATGACTGTATAGATATGCTATATACTTTGATCCGTTACTTCCGCTGTCGTTACTGTGTATAGAGGTCTTCCCTTACTCACAATGTATTACTCTCATATTGCTTTTCGGATCATCCACGATGATGCGATGCCGCAGACGACGACGACAACGACGACGATGATGATGACTTGAGATGGGATGATGGGGATGCAATGAAGGCTCGCTAAACCGTTAATCTCCTCAAACTTTTCGTTACACGTTATGAGGCGGTTAAAATTTCAGGTTTACCTAAATACACAGAAGTGGAGCCATTTTCAATGTGCGGGGTGGGCGGGGGTCGGAGGTGACTGGGTCTCATTTCTCGTTTCTCTCATTTTGTTTCGTGTAAGAAACGAGAAGAGAAACCCTGGTGAAAGCATGGTGGCAGTTGAGAGGAGGGGTTGGGTGGGTGGTGGTAAATGAGGACGGTAGGGACAGGGCAAATCTAAGTTGTAAGAAATTGTGTCCGTTCCCATTGTGCAAATGTTACAATAAAATATGATTAAATAAAAAAAATCAATAATATATTGATCAATGGTACTTGCCTAGTTGGTCAATTGTGCCAAACGATTTCAACATCCCCTACTCTTATTTTTGCCTGCGACAATTCCCCCATTGGTAAATATTCCCCATTGCTCAATTGTACTTATTACGTTTGTCAATTGCGTCAATGATAAACTATTTTAGCATTTCCCGCTCTGACACGAATGTGGATGGTTGGTAAATATGGTATAGATGTTTGACAATAAGGTCAATGGTAGGCTTTCTTGTCCAATTTGTTAATAATCTAACCTGTCCTTGTGTTATTTGTCACTAGTGTCAAATATGATTTCTTCATTGCTCAGTAACGACAATGACGTATGAAATTTGCTTGGTCCATTGACCAATGAATCTTATTAAATTAATTCGGCTTCAAATGACTTTGCACAATTGATTAAAGACGAAAAAGGCATTCTGGCCTTTGAGCAATTTATTTTATTCTTAGTTTTCAGCTCTTTCGAAGACGAAACATACCTCAAGCTTATAAAAGTCGTCTGCGGGTACGAGGACGTCCGGTATGCAAGCATATAGTACGCATCGGACTACTGAACAAGCCGGGCGCGTTAAGGACGTGCGCGTTATTGCTCAGAGGTACCAGAAACATAGAAACATAGAACTTTACATTCCATGAGAATTGTTTGCCAAATGATTATTTTTAGCTGTTGGTAGCAGCTCAATAAACCACCATGGCCCTCAGTCAGCCAGCCAGTCACAAAAGCTTATTCCGTGATGTATCTCAAAGTTTGGTCAATTGGTCAAGACGTTGTTCGTTTGGTTGTTCATTCAGCCAGCTCCCTCGCTCGACAACCCGCTCGCCGGCCACCTGGCTGTCTGCCTGCCGGTCTGCCTGCCTATCCGTCCGTCCGTCTGTCTGTCTAGGCGTCCATCCGCCTGCCTGTCACATATATAGGCCTACTGGGGGTTTTAAATCTTATTCTGCACCATGAATGCCCGTTGGTTCTGAAGAAATTTGTCCACCTTACATGTTTTCATACCACATTTTTTAGATTCTCCTTCAACAATAATCGGACGGTTATGACAAATTTGGTTCAATAGGCCGATCATTGATGCATTATCTGAGATAATTTCCAAGTTATGCAGAGTTTCAGACTTCAGTACCCTCATGGTTTGAGATCTTTGAAAAAGGTAGAATATGATGATTCAAAGGTTTTTCCCGTCGCTAAAATCCTATGAAAACGGATTATTTGTGACTTTACAATTCCTCAAAAGGTATGGGTTGACGGAACGCTTTCTTAAGCAGTAGTTGATACGAATCGATAGACACACTTTGTACTCTCTCTCTATCTCTCTCTCTCTCTCTCTCTCTCTCTCTCTCTCTCTCGCGCGCGCGCGCGCGCGCGCGCCAAGATTATTAAAATATCATCATGATACGTTCGCTAAATGAGCGGCTGAAATGGCCACTTTTCGGGAGCTTCATTCCCACATTCTGAGAAAATATTAGCGAAATCTGGGCTTGAAACGTTTGCCCATCGTACAGCCATATATTTTGTTGACCAATTTCATCAGCGAATCCCAACTCAGTGCTGTACCCAATATCTCACTTTATACATTATGCGTGCGTGCGTGCGTGCGTGCGTGTGTGTGCGTGCGTGCGCGCGTGTGTAAGCGCGCTCATATGCGTGAGTGAGTGTGTGTGTGTGTGTGGGTGGGTGGGTGGGTGGGTGCGTGCGTGCGTGCGTGCGTGCGTGCGTGCGTGCGCGCGTGCGTGTGCGTGCGTGCGCGCGTGTGTAAGCGCGCTCATATGCGTGAGTGAGTGAGTGAGTGAGTGAGTGAGTGAGTGAGTGAGTGGGTGGGTGGGTGGGTGGGTGGGTGGGTGGGTGCGTGCGTGCGTGCGTGCGTGCGTGCGTGCGTGTTAGCAGACTCATGGAGAATGCGTTCGGAATCTTATCTTCTACTACTACTACTACTACTACTACTACTACTACTACTACTACTACTACTACTACTACTACTACTACTACTACTACTACTACTACGAATGATGCTGTTGCTGTTACCGCTACTACTGCTGCTACTGCTACTGCTACTAATGCTGCTGCTGTTGCTGCTACTACTGCTACTACTTTTTTTTCTTTTTTTTTTAAAATCCGACGCTGACGCAGTCGGACACGTTTGACGGAGGAACTTCTTTAAAAAAAAGGCTTGCAAACCCCCATAAAAATTGTGTGAAATAGCAGGCTTGATTAATAGTATATGAATACCAATACAAACTTAACATATCAAAACAATGAAGGTTAAAATACTCTATTACCATACACCACAACAATGGCATAAACACACAGAAAACAAACATAACCAGAACACATTTACTGAAGTAACTGTAAATCTGCGATGTCTGGCCAAGTAATATCATCCAATATGATCTAATATGCCCAATGGGCATGCATGATTAAGGGGAATCGATTTCTGCAAAAAACGAAAACGGGTAACATTGATGCCTAATCAATGAAAAACCCTAGAAATTGCGTAAATATAAGGCGCAACTCTAGGGCGTAAGCTACCCTAGGCGTAAGTAACTCAATGTAAGACTCTAAATCAGCATGTGTGGATAAAGGGGGTGGGGTGGGGGTAATCTATGTAAAACTAAATCTGATATCTTGCGATTCTAGTGGATGACCTTGACCTTGAGGCTGGATCACTTCAATATCATCAACATTGGGTCAGTATGTGTGACATACCATTGGTAAAGTTTTCATGAAAATCAAGGAAAACGCCTTGAAGTGTCAAATAACCGAGAAATTGTAAAGTGTGTGTGGGTCCTTGGATTCAAAATTCAAAATATAAAATTTCATTCATTTTAAGACTTTTAAAGAGCTTATATGGGTAAAGGGACAATCGAAAACTGCTCTCTTGCGACTCTACTGGGTGACCTTGACCTTGAGGCCGGATCACTCCGAAACCATTACCATTGGACAAGGCATTTGTAATATATGTATGGTAAAGTTTTCATGAAAATCAAGGAAAAGGCCCTGAAGGGGCAAAATTTGCAATTTGAAATTGCAGTTTGTGTGGGTCCTTGGCATCAAAATATAACATTTTATTCAATTTAAGACTCTTAATCAGCTTATATGGGCAAAGCGACGTAATCTATGCCAAAAAAAGAAAACTGTTATCTTGCAACTATACTCAGCGACCTTGACCTTGAGGTCGTGTTACTCCGAAACCATCACGATTGGATCCGGCATATGTGATATACTATAGTAGCATTCATGAAAATCAAGGAAAAGGCCCTGAAGTGTCAAATAACCGAGAAATTGCAACGTTTGTGTGGGTCCTTGGAACCAAAGTATAAAATTTCATTCAATCTAAGACTCTTAATTAGCTTGTATGGGTAAAGAGAGGTAATCTATGCCAAAATCGAAAACTGCTATCTTGCGACTCTACTGCGTGACTTTGACCTTGAGTTTGGATCACATCGAAACCATCACCATTTATCCAGCATTTGGGACATACTGTTAGTAAAGTTTTCATGAAAATCATGGAAAAAGCCCTGAGGGGTCAAATAACTGAGAAATTTGCAAAGATGGGTGGGTGTTCCTAAAACCTAACATTTCATTCAATCTAACAATCTGAATCAGCTTCTATGGGTAAATGGAGGTAATCTATGCCCTAAAAGTAGTGGTAATTTTTAGGCCAAAGGGGTGCCATACCATCTGGGCACAGGCCCAGGTGTGGTGGAAACATAACAGGGCGTCACAGTGTACCCTGTCACTTTCCCATGTGTCCTGCAGATCAATCAAACGCCTCCAGGACTCCAAGGGTAACATCCTACCCACGTATGGTAGAGATCCGATAATAACTATCGCTAGAGTCGCAGTTCAAAGTAGGTTTGCACGATTTTTCGATTTAATCGTGAAGTTCGATTTATTTTTTAAATCGCGATTTTTACGATGTACATGTAATTGAGGAAAAATCGTCAAAAGGTTCATGTTTGTTTGAAATCTGAAATCAATTTTTCCGTCACATTTTAGCAGTACATGAGTAAATTATAAGCAATTCACACCTGTGTTCATTGTGTTTCTCTCCCGCCGTGCCATGCACATATCTAATAATTACTAATCACAATACAAAGCGCTACGATAAACAAGCTAACAATAGTTAGGTAACACCTTTGTGATCGAGAAAACCAGTTAGTTACTCCGCCGAATCCCCATATAATTTTTTTTCTTTCGCTGCAGACCCTGAGTCTGTCGTGAAATATCAAGTATATACTTAGTTGCAATCTAAAAATAAAGGCGTGGCTTGTTCGAGAATAAATCTCTAATGTAATGAGGGGTCATCTTATTACGTCATCACAACGACTAGACTGCTACACAGACTCCACTTCGGAGACTACATATATTGGGACCCAGTCTACCTCCATATCGGACCGTAAAAGCAACGCAGTGGATAGTGTTAATTTTGATATCATCTTAACCTCTGTCTCACTACCTTAATGTATGATGGATGTAGTAGTAGAAACATCCCATAGCTGCAATCAGTCCTTCGCTTTTGCCCACTGTGTCTTGTCCTCCGCCGAAATCCGTAGCTTCCTCAGGTCCATTCTTGACTTGAGTGTACCGAGTCATGCTTTCTTGAGGTCACCTCGTAGCACACTTAGCAGAGTCATGCAATGACGTCCTTTCCTGGCTTTGTATTTGCTGGCTCAGAGTAGAGCGAATTCCAAGGCTGTCTGTGCTGGTGTCTCTTCTGCCATCCTTAGCACATGGCCAAACATGGACCATCTTTGCTGGGCGACTTTTACAGACAGCGGCGACGTATTACACATCTTGTATAGTGCATCGTTGGAAATTATGCTGTCTGGCCATCGGTGCCCAGTGATGGTGCGCAGTTGTTTGCGGTGGCAGGCATCGAGTTTGTCTAGAGCTGACTTTGGAGCTGCCCAGCTGTTTCAGTTATACAGCATCAAGGATATAAATACAATGGAATGAAAAAATTACCCTGGTTAAACAGTGTTGCCTGTATTAGCTTTGCTTAGCGATTGTTCCACTATGACGTCACAGCAAGTGTGATATTGGCATATGGGAAGTGTGCCGTTTACATATGGGAGAGCCGATAACCAATTTGCATATGCGCCGTGCTCCGTTTACAAACGGGAACGCCGATAGCAAATTGGTATATGGGTCAGCGCCATTTACAAACGGTCGTGGGCCGTTTACAAATTGGCCAAATTGATTATTGGGTCGCTAGACTTGTGTATATGTGCACAAGAGAAATAAATGGTTTTATATATATATTTTTTTCAGCTGGAAGAGCGCAGCTCGTAGTAAACAATGCAACAGTCACTCTCCAGCTGTCAGACATACTTATGTGGCTAACAGGTTCGATGATTCTGCCAGTAGTGGGGCTGGCGACGAAAATTCATGTGCATTTTGTTAAACACAAAACTTTGCCAGAGGTCAACACATGTGGCCCCATTGTCAAATTTCCGATCATTCCAGAAGTCATGCGTGGGAGGCGAAGCGTCACAACTTTTATGACTTGGATATTAGATTCCCAAGGTTTTGGCCAAGTTTAAAACAGTAGTAGTAGTAGTAGTAGTAGTAGTAGTAGTAGTAGTAGTAGTAGTAGTAGTAGTAGTAGTAGTAGTAGTAGTAGTAGTAGTAGTAATAGTAGTAGTAGTAGTAGTAGTAGTAGTAGTAGTAGTAGTAGTAGTAGTAGTAGTAGTAGTAGTAGTAGTAGTAGTAGTAGTAGTAGTAGTAGTAGTAGTGCCAGCAGGAGCCGCAACAGAAGCAATACATTGAAGAATTGACATACGGGTTTGGGCAATAAATAACAATAGCATTCAAACATATAGACGATAAGAATCGCATAATTATACAAAAGATTATGTTCCTCGCTCATGTCAGTGAAGCCCAATGGTGCAGTATAAGATTGAATAATAAACGACATAGTAACGTTTAAAACGGATAAATTATAGTAAGGCAATATATATACCTCAAACGACTTCTCATTTACTTTCAAATAAATTAAGCACATTATTAGTCCCCACAGCTAAAACCGGATGGGGTGGGAGTTGGGGGGGGGGGGGGCAGGGGGTGGGGGGAGGGGGGACTATAGGTTTGCACTCCATCTGTCCATCCGTCCATCTATCTGTCCGTCTGTCGCAGCTGGTTTTCCGCATTTTTTTCCGCAATCCATCAAGCTATTCAGCTGAGAATTGGTATATTGCTTTGTTATGAGAAATTACAGACCAAGTTCAAGTTTCAGGCGTATGCGTAAAAAATTTGATGGAGTTATGCCCCCTTTCGACTTAAGAAATACGAAAAATATCAGCTTACCGCACTTTTTTCGCACTCCTTCAAGATATTTAAGCAAAAATCGGTGCATCCCTTTAGTATAAGGAGTTATAGAGCAAGTTCGAGTTTCAGATATTTTCGTCAATTTTTCATGGAGTTATGCACCCCACCCCCGTTCGACATGAAATACGAAAAATATTAGTTTTCCGCACTTTTCTTTTGCAGTCTTTAAAGATATTATACTGAGAATTGCTACATTGCTTTGTTATGAGAGGTTACAGACCAGGTTCGAGTTTCAGGCATATGCGTAAATTTTTGATGGAGTTATGCCCCCTTTCGACTTAGGAAATACGAAAAATATCAGCTTCCCGCACTTTTTTTCGCACTTTATATTTAAGGAAAAATCAGTACATCGCTTTAGTATAAGGGGTTACAGAGCATGTTCGAGTGTCAGACATTTTCGTCAATTTTTCATGGAGTTATGCCCCTTTCGACTTATGAAATACAACAAATATTAGTTTTTCGCACTTTTTTTCGCAGTCTTTCAAGATATTATACTGAGAACTGCGACATTGCTTTGTTATGAGAAGTTACAAACCAAGTTCGAGTTTCAGGCGTATGCGTAGATTTTTGATGAGTTATGCCCGCTTTAGACGAAAAATATCAGCTTTCCGCACTTCTTTCGCAAGACTTCAAGATATTTAAGGGAAAATTGGTACATCGCTTTAGTATAAGGAGTTACAGAGTAAGTTCGAGTTTCCGCCCTTTTTCTCGCAGTCTTTCAAGATATTCAACTGAGAATTGGCCTATTACTTTATTATGAGAAATTACAGACCAAGTTCGAATTTCAGGCGTTTGCGTCATTTTTGATGCGTCATCTTTCGACTTATGAAATACAAACATATCAGCTTTCAAGACTTTTTCTTTCTCCTTCACCATATATAACTGAAACTTGGTTTATTGCTATGTTATGAGAAGTTACAGATCAAGTTCGAGTTTCAGCTGCTTCTGTCAATTTTTAATGGAGTTTTTGACTGTCAATCTCTAAAGATTTATATCACCAGGTAGGGGACATGTATTGCAAAACAATACTTAGAGAATGCTTGTTAAATTTGATTTGCAACTCTCTATGGAACTCCTTTCAAAACCGTCTATGCTATATGACCTATCATATAAGGTGAAGTTTCTCGGCTCCTATTCTTACACTAAAACATTGGAGTCGGGCTATGATACTAACTTCATAAATTTGAGCCGATGACCCAATATTCAGTGTCAAGATCAGAATATGGAAGATTCGGGATAGAGGTTTCTCAGGAAGATTCTACAATTAACTCTTATGAAGAACTACTTAACTACTTGCGCTTGATTAGATAAACTCCATTAAATTAAAATTGCTATTAGCAATAATCACACTCCTGAAGGGCATGGATACTCTTGAAACCATGGCACGGACACAAATTCTCTAATGTTCAGTGAACCAAGAAAAGTATGTCAAAAGCATGTTCAGTGAACAATAAAAAGTAGGTCACGATGACCTACTTTTTATATGCAACATGCCTTCAGTGTATAATGCATCCATACACTAAGTTTAGTTACAATATACCAAAATCTCTTGTAAATACAACCTGGACAAAGATGTTCTGTAATGTTCAATGAATCGTGCAAAGTAGGTCACGCTGGCATACTTTTCATAAACATCACACCTTCAGCATATACTGCATCGATACACCAAGTTTACTTCATGTATAACAAAAACTCTTGAAACCTCAGCCTGGACAATCTTCTGTAATGTTTAGTGGCCCATGAAAAGTAGGTCAAAGGTAGGTCACGCTGACCTATTTTTCATACGCTGCACACCATCTCCCAAAGATGCATCCACATATCGAGTGTAGTTCCAGTATACCAAAAAACCGTTGACACTACAGACCAGACAAAAACGTTTGGTAATGTTCAATGAACCATGAAAAGTATGTCCAAAGTAGGTCACGCCGACCTACTTTTCATACACTGCACACCTCCATAAGATGCATGCCCATATCAAGTTTAGTTCCCGTATACCCAAAAACTCTGGTTCCACGAAGGTGGTTCCTGCATGGCACCCTGTCGTATATAAATAAGCCAGAGGAAGAATACACACGACTTATTTAAATGTGCATATTCACACCAAAATGCATGAAAATAAAATTGTTGAAATTAAATAATTCTTTAGGCTTAAAGTGTGTACCTCAATGTAATGAAACGAAATAAATATGATGATTCCATTCCTTATAAATAAATTTCGTAGGTTTAGTTGTGAATTTGAATTAGGAACTCATGCCTCTAATTCAATTTGACAACTTAAAAAATTATATTAATTTATACGTAATGAAATCATCATATGCTAAGATTTATTTCGTTTCACTATATCTAGGCATACAATTTAAGCCTCTAAGAGTATATAATTTTAACAGTTTTATTTTGAACCATTCTGCTGTGAATGTCCACCTTTAAGCAACCCTTCGGAAAAGCAACGCCTTCGGGGGAAGCACCTCGAAGAATGCCATTATTGCTTGAATACATCTAGGTGTGAGTGGCCAATAAAACAGAATCCAATACCAAATACCACCTAAGTGTGAGCGGCCAATAAAACCAAACCAACAACAACGGGACACCAGGCACGAACCGGAAGTTAGTTCAGGAAGGCGAATGTTCGGCGAAAGTTCGCCTTCTTCGTAGGACAGTGTTCAGGAATGTGTCGGCTACATTTTAAACTTAAGTATGTTGTGAGTATACGACACATTATTGAACGCTGTTAGTGTTACGTAACAGGAAAACGTTTTTAGCGCTCCTGAGTGCATCCCGGGGTTCGGGAAATTCACCCACGCGGCCAGTCGCCAAATACGCGGTCCAAAAACAATGCATTTTAACGTAAAGCTCCATATTTAATATTAATATATCCAACTTTCACTTCAAATATAATATATTTACAGGATGAAAAATACGCTGAATAAAATGGTGTTAAAACTTACCTTAAGACGGTTACGGCTGGGAGGCAAATTAAAGCGCAATCAATATTTAATCTACGCCCCGACTGAAACCATTTATTCATGAAAGCACCGCTCCATTAAAATCTCCACAAACTGAAGCAGCTATCAATATGTGTGTTTTAACCAAAGACACTTGACACTAAATTCACTAATTATCAAAATTCCGTTATAAACGCCAATAACCAACTGCATGCAGCTCTTCTAAAATCACTCATCCATAAAAACATCTTACATTCTTCCCACAGTCAGTTGTGCCGATCCCGCCTCTACATTAGTTGTCGAGGTTAAAGACCAAGTACTATACGCAGCGAGATTTGTGTTCTGATACGTGCAAATAACGCAACATATACTGACTACAAAAATTACAATATCATATTGTCATAGGATACAGATAATTCTGTAAATACTTCGTCGAAAGTGCCCATTTTCGTACCTTCCCAAAAACGAAACTGAAACGGAAGTACTAGCGTCAAAACGGGGATGTGACGTCATCGGAGGACCTGCATTTCTGTTAACAAAAACTCTTTCATCGCTGAAAATGGAAATTTACTCAAATAACGGGAATATTTCTCGGCATATTCTCCAGGCAGCATTCACTAGAACGAGTATGAACTCATATCTGAGGGAAATAGTGACTCCGGGCCTGAAGATGGCAATGAAGTGCCGAATTTAGGCGTAGATCAAACCAATTTGAACCGTTACCAGATTTCGAACAGGCACTAGCAGACGAGTTGAACTGGCATGGACGACAGAAATGCGCGACTTCAGAACGTAGACTGGTCAGTAAATTACAAACGAGTTATTGGTTTTTCTATATGAGCTAATATTGTATTATATCTGCCGCATTAAATTATAAAGTATCTATATATATATAGGCTGCGTATCAGAAAATAGACAATAATTTGCACAGTTTGTTTTAGTTTTAGTCAAAACTTACAAGTTGTGATGGGACAATGCTTGCTGTTGTAGTGACAAATACAAAACCTCCATATATGCAAAGGTCATGCTTCATTATTACAAACCAATAATTAATTAATTGTTTACAAACAGAAAACTCGAAGCAGTCCAAACGTGGCCTGGGAGGTCGCTACGCTTTGTCTTACTACAATTACTGAAATATTGATATACTGGAGCCATACGCATGTTCAGGACAGATGCTGTCCCGACTGGTTAATCATTTGTAGCCGAGCATACGTGAAGTCTGTGTAACCGCTTAGGCAAATCTGCTGGAGAAATCGCCTTCAGATCCAGTATTTGAATCCACATGTGTACAACCGTTTATACGAAACTGGCAGGGATTGTCAGTACCTAGTAGAATGTATAGCCTACTTTGTTTCCATGATTTAAGCATAGGTGGACATGTATGATTTTCATGCGCCCTGTACTGTCTAGAAGTGTAAATGTGTATATACGTATAATATGTTATTATGAATACATAAGATGTATAGATATATGTATCCATCATATCTACATGACACAAGTCACAAACGTTTATTAACCTTAACCGGAAATAGTGATGGTTAGTTTTAAGCTCAAATATTTCGACGAACAAAAGGCCATACAGGCCTCATACTTCGTAATGATTCCGTAACAAAACCGTACCGGTCAATCCGTACCTAGCCTATTAGAGCATCCATACCCTAAATCTGGTTGATGATGATTTGGGTGGCTAAAAAGGACAAAGAGACTGTGTCATTAAAACGGACAAAGAGGGTGTGTCATCTAACATAAATCATCATCATCTACGAGGCATATGACAAAGACGTTGCCTTGTTATGTCCTCGGTTGTGTTTGTCATCTTGTTTCTTTATGTTTTATCATGCTGTCACTTTTGCTGTGTCACTGTGATAATAAAACTACAATCTACATTGACACTCACAGGTAGGCCTACTTACCAAATATAAGAATTTTTCTGTCCAATGCATAATACCTAAAATTATATTCCGTTGAAGAATTTGAAAATAATTTAACTGGAGGCCATTGCTGCCTTAGACATCAATGCCTTCCAGTCAAACCTTTTCCAAAATATTCAACAGATTGCCTTTATTATTGACCTAAGATTGACAAGGATTGTCATGGTCAGCATAAATTTGAAACCATAATAATCAGCATCATTATTTCTATCATTGTCCGCCATCATTATTATCTTCATTGTTACTTAAATCATGGTCACCATAAAACTATAACTATCATAATTGTCACAGTCACCATTGTTAGGCCCATCATTATGGATGACTCTAATCTGTCGTTCAAATATATGGCGTCATAATCAATTACATCACATGTAGGATGATGTCACAATCATATTTGAGATAAATACTCCGTCATGAAGCTGGAATAGTCCGTCAAGTGTATGTCTGATAGATGTACTATTTAATAATCATTCTGCCGATTCTATTGAAAATTTTGAAACAAATTTGACTGTGCGCTGACTATGGCAGAAACAGCACTCAGTCAAATTAGTTTCAAAATATTCATCAGGTTAGCTGAGGTACCTTGATAATGGTATTCTAGGAATTCAGGGTTCGATAGATTCCAACACATGCAAATCATGAGTGGAGCTTACCTAAAATGGACACGGCATAGCTAGAAATGTATCTCTCTGTTATTGGTACTATTATCTCCATCAGCCTTTTTACTGTCACTATCTGTCACCATGGCCGTATTTAGATATGTGGGGGCCCCGGGGCAAAGAATGAGTGGGGGTCTGGGGTCCTCCCCCATACCTTTTTTACATCTAGGTGCTCTGAGACGGCCAGAGAGTCTACTTTTAGGGTGAATTATGGCGCTTTCTTTCGTTGTAAAATTATTTTATTTTGCAAATTTTCGTAATTAACATTGTTGCCGAACACCAAACAAGAATTGGGCCCCCACAAATATTAGAATAGAATTATAATGCATGATTACGAGTTCTAAACTAATAAAGTTTGCTTTAAATGTCCTATAACTTCCAAAAAAGTGCATTTTTTTTTTTTGGCATTTTTAAATTGTGGGGGGGGGCCCATGCTTGTGGGGCCCCCTGCTTGCCCCCCCCCCCTTAAATACGGCCCTGTCGGCCACAATCAACAGTGTAAGCGCCATAATTGTTACTCTCATCATGTCACTGTTGTTGTCACACCATCATTGTCACTCATCATCATAGTAAGATGCAGTCATCACCATCATCACAATCATTGTCACTGCCATCGGTCTTATCATTATCATTGTCACTCCATTGATAGAACTTTACTATCATCACCTTCATTGTCACCATCATTATTATTATTATTATTATTATTATTATTATTATTATTATTATTATTATTGTCAATACTAACACCGTACACGCATTGTGATTTAGCTCATAAAATTGTGATATATTTATTTCAAGCGTTTCAAGCCGTTGGTGTGAGTGTGTAACACGTGTCACTGTGTGTGTGGACACAGTAGATGATTAGGTGGTGCTTTGGACTTCGGGGGATAACAAAGTGAGTTCGGAGTGGCTGCTCATAAACCAGACAGTCATTCGTTCGCGCTTTAATTTCACCTGGATTCACTTTCTGCAGAGACCACCAAGTATCAGAAATGAGGTCGGTGCCAATGACTCGGGTGTGCGTGCCTGTCAAGATGTTTTATCCTATTATAAAGAATCATTGATTAAAATACAATGATTCATTGTACCTCTCTGACTTCTTTCATTTTCTCTAGTATTGGGCTCAATGAGAAACAATACTACCATTGTGGCACGTTTGGCCATATTTAGAGCTATTGACTTCAAACTTGGTGAGTGAGTACCGCTGGGCAAAAGCTACCATCCATATAATTACTAGGTCAGTCTGATCTACTTTCTGAATAATATAGGTGGCTAATAAAGGTTTATGCCGTATATTTCGATAACTTCATCACAAATTAACATTATAAATTTAGTGATTGAAATGATGATGTCGGAAACAAGATGAATCAAGAAACAATGTAACAATTGGCGTCGAGTATGCGCATAAAACGCAGTTGTTACTTTCTATTTCCTGGATTATAATCAGTTTCAAATTGAAAGTAATTAAGAGTTTTAAGACACAGGAAGCTTATGTCATTGAAATATACAGCAGTATTTATTCATGTAATTATTTTTCATGTTTATTCATTTCATACGTTTCTTCATATTTCAGAGTGATAAATTGTACAAGTTGTGAATAATGACAAGATGCAACTTGAAATCAAGGACAAAATATACGTCCATGATATTAGGCCGATAATAAAGACAAACTTGTCTAGATAGCATGGATTGGCACAGATTAGCAAATGTTTAGCGAAAGATGAAAAATTTAATGTTTATTTGCAAACTAAGATGACTATTTTTGACAATTTACGAATGATATCACTTGTTCCATAAACTAACCAGTTATCTCAGCGGTAAATTTTCAAAAATAGTCTTCTTGGTTTGCAAATGGGCATTTATGAAGAGGACTACTGGTACACAAACACTAATGGAAATATTGCAACATATTTCAGTATAGGCTATTGAGAGCAATACATATTAGGGTTGCCAGAGCGAACTGGGTCATATACAGTGTATGTCCATTTGCTGACCAAGATTCCAGAAGAAGACTACTTTTGAAGATTTACCAATGAAATTACTGTTTTGGTAATCTAACCTGTCATTCCAGTGGTAAACTTTAAAAAATAGTCTTTAGTTGGTCTGCAAATGGACATGATCGAGGCAACTACAGACATGACAGAATGATGCAACAGTAGCATCTTTTTATATATTTATTCACACTATTGACAACAATATATATTGGGGTGAGAGAACTGAGCTATAAACAGTGTACTGGTGTGTCCATTTGCTGACCAAGACCCCAAGAGATTACTTCTGAAAATTTACCACCGGAGAGACTGGTTTTGTAACCAACGAACCAGTCATTCCAGTGGGAAATTTTCAAAAATAGTCTTGATTTGTAAATGGACATTTATCAAGACCACTGCGGAAGCGCTAATGATGGAAAGGTTGACCAGCATCTAGTATATTTATTCATCATGAGGCAATGAGCAAAATACACTTAATTAAACATATATTGGGATGCGTAAAATGAGTTATATTTTTTTTTAATTGTTCATAATACATTGGTTGACAATTTGAGGACCCAGATTCCAACACTAATTTTTTTTAATTTACCACCGTAATGACTGGTTCGGTAATCTAGCCAGTCATTCCAGTGGTAAATTTTTAAAAATAGTCCTCTTGGTCGGCACAAAGACATTCCTCAAGATCACTCCAGATGACGTCTTTGACTGCCTTGAACATTAAAGGGTTTACTTTAGCTATTAAATTATTACTAGGCCACCGAGTTGGGCTAACAGTGGTAACAGGCTAGTGTTAATTTCAGTAAATGGCACGTGTAGGTAAAACTTTTCTCACTTTGTGACCAAGGATGCGCCACATCCACCTTGCAAATCTCCTTATGCCGTGGCGACCATCCGCCGTGTGTCTGTCAACTTTTGCTTTCAAACACTACTCCTCATTAACCACTTGGCCGATTTCAACCAAATTTGGCTGGAAGGACCCTATGGTCGTAGGCTCCAGAACTACACTTCAGAATTTCTATTCCTCAATATGTGGGGTGAAAATCTTTGATTTTTAGGAAAAATGTACCAGAAATTGTCAAAATGATAAAACATATACTTTTGTGAAAACACAATCTTAGATTTTATGAAAAGAAACTATAACTGCTTGACATATTTCAACCAACTTTGGCTAGAGTGACCCTATCATGGTAGAATCCAGAACTTCTATTCTGAATTTTGATTGATCAATTTTATGGGTGAGTCTTAGATTTTCCAAATGCATAATTATGCCCCTCACCCCTCCCCTCACACCCGCGTTGCATCACACAGCGCATTGCAAACAGATAGGTGTACTATGTATGTCTCTGCTGCAAATGACTCTAGACGATTGACTTAAATTATTGGTTTTGAACTAGATAGACTAGCTAGACAGCTGCTAATAATTCTTGATGTCGTGATTTGACGTTACCCGGCCTTATATTTAGACAAAGGGCGTAAGTAGTAGTAGTAGTAGTAGTAGTAGTAGTAGTAGTAGTAGTAGTAGTAGTAGTAGTAGTAGTAGTAGTAGTAGTAGTAGTAGTAGTAGTAGTAGTAGTAGTAGTAGGCCAAGTAGTATTTTTTTATTCTTGCGGTTTTTGTTGGCAAGAAAGTGGGAGGGAGGGGGGGGGCCTTTCTTAGGCCTAATGGGGTGCGCATTTTTTCATAATTAATAAGCATTCCAAATTATGTATATAATAACCAGTCAGTATAACCATCTGTGCTTCTACTTGAAAACAATCTGCTCCGAAATGCAGAGAGCAGACGACGGCTGTTGTACTGAGCCATCTTTGGGTTCGCGGAAATCTGCTCTCTTTGTATGGAATTTACCCACTGCACCCTAGCCTATAAATTTTATTTGTTCGGGAAAAATATGCAGCGAAATTCCATTTGTTTGGTTTGCAGTATTAGCGCAGCTTTAAGCCACACAACGGTTAGGCATATTTGACAACAAACCGCGATCGCGCAACAGGGTCACAATGACTTATTCGCACGATAGCGATAGGTCCTCCGATGACGTCATACAATATAGAGCGTTTCTATTTCGGGTTTTTCGAGGACAACGCAGAATTGAAAAATACAACGTAAAACAGAGCAATATTTTAAAATAAAACATTTTATTATATTATTTATTGCACAATCTTGTATATTAAAGCCACTTTTGCTACCGTTGTGCTTGGTCTTTACGCTGACTAGTTTGACGTCAAAAGAATTGTGACGTTTTATTTAAAATTAAACGTCACAACGCTTAAATGACGTCATCACTTAACAAGCATGCGTGTGTCCACAAGGTCACACTTTAATGCGGAAATTCATGCTACGATTTTAGGGTCGATTTCCCCGAGTTGACCTGTCGCAAATAACAAATCGGTTCGTGTAAATACTTTGCTGGATATTGGTATTGATCGGACCCTAGAGCTATTTTTTAAGATTAAAAATTACTTTCTAACTGTCGTGAAGGCATTGAAATAACGTCACTAATAAAAGTATTATAGTTCAAATATACCCTTCCTAATTTAACCCGCCACCTCCTCAATCATAATACCATACACTTCTAAAGCTATTGGTCCTATGTAATATAGGTTACAACCCTGTTATTATTGGCGGTAAACGCGCTGCTGGCGTCAGCTTCTGATGTCTGACGTCATATTCTGACGTCAACATATTCCGGCGCGTTTACTGTCGAGAGGACCGATTGTCTATTTTTCTGGCAGTGGTAAGTGTATTTTGAACGTTATTGCGCGTCAAATTTCACACATTGTGTACAGTTTTCTGGAGACCGACTAGGCCTATATAGCCTTCACAAATTCTTAAAATTATCGTTTGGTAATTTGAAGGGAAATTGAATAGACGCAAATTTACATATTTTTATCACAAATAAAATTGTATTGGGTATATTGATCTGACACAATATTCGACGACCTAATACGTTTAATAACACAAACATATTATGTTGGAGACTATACACCGGGAGAAATCAGATGTGTTCGGTATAGACGAAGGATCATGATTTCGTTTCGGCAAAATCCACCCATATTCGCCAGAGTTATCGCACATGAATGGGTAAAATTCGTAAAAGAATTTTCTTGTCCGGTCCAGATCTCGAAGAGTTTTGAACCTACACTCACAATTTTTGTTTCAGCCGATGTGTTAGCATCGTCCCATTGCAAAACCCTGGCCCTCACACTCCGTTCCCGTATCGAGTAGGTATGTTAGTGATCGATCTCTGAACTCCCTGACTATCAATTTATGGAAAACTATACTGTGTAAGCTGTTAAATATTTTGAAACTAATTTTTCTTTTGCTGCATACAGTCAAATTAGTTTCAAAATATTCAACAGTATGTTTATTAATAGCAAGATATGCAATTCGTGCAGCGTGTCGGACTATTAAGCGGTTAAGACGGACTAAGTGGAGTCATTCATGCCCACGGCACGTAGGTGATTATGACATCATGTGATGGATGGATAAATTGTAAAGGTCCCTTGATTATACAATTATTTGCGCGACCCGTTGGGTGCAGTACACGTCGTACAACAGATTGAACAATCTATCTAATCGTGGAAACTCACATTTACCGCCGCCTAGACCGTGCCGCCCGCCTCAGTCTGTTTTCTTATATGGTCTCAAGTTCGAGTTCACTTTATTACACTCAGGCATGTGAGGCATTACAGTTGACAGTATATTTCATGACGGTAGATTTGATATACATAATTATGTTCATTATAAATTAATCAACAAAATGCAATTCATACACTCGAAAGTAACACAAGGAGAAAGGTCGAAATATTCAACAGCTATTAGATTCTGACTCACACAGTACACTTGAAAATTCCACAAAGAGAAGGTAACTTTAGTGTTTTTCAGCCAAATTATTTTCAAAATATTCGAAAGTCATTAAATTTCTGATTTATATATGACATACAGTTCGTACACTTGAAAAAGGCACAGAGAGAAACTGCATTGAACATACTTACAAGGCAAATTAGTTTCAGAATATTCAACAGTTATTAAATTGATTTATCAATAATATACAATGGGTACACTCGAATGTGGTATAAGGAGAATTGATCATTTTCTCCAGTTAATCGCGAGAGAGAGAGAGAGAGAGAGAGAGAGAGAGGGGGGGGGGGGGGGGGGTAAGGGGCACTAGTTTGCAAAATAATTTCACTGGACGTTGTTGCTGCATTAATTTCAAAGCTTTTGAAGATATTTACTTAGTATTTCGTTTTTTTAGGAACGTGCTGGGGTTTTTTTCCAGAAACGTGCGACACGTTTTACAAATCAGACCAGGTCATAACTTTCATTCGATCGACCTTCCTCCAATATGGGCAAGCAGATATTGCTGATACAGCGATATTTGCCTATTAATGCAATACCTGTGTCCACACTTCTCGCAAGCTCGCGGGGACAGTGGTGGTGGTGGTGTGTGTGCGTGCGTGCGTGCGTGTGTGTGGGTTTGTGGATATACTGCTGATAATGATGTATTTGCTGTAGACTATGTGTATGGGAGATGCATGTATAAGACACGTCTTATCGTATTCCCATTTGAACAAAAAATTAATTCTGTTTAAAGGAAGGGTAAAGCAAATGATGTTTATTGCTAATTTCATACAATATTAAAGGTGCATATTCACAACTTTTCGAGGCTTAAATTCTGGACCTAGATGTAAAGAAACGAAATAAATTTTAACATCTGATGATTTCATCACTATAAATTAATATAAATTTTAAGTTGTGAAATTGAATTAGAGACACTTTCAAATTCACAACTAAAAGAATTATAATAATTCATACGTGATGAAATCATCATATGTTAAAATTTATTCAATTTCTTTACGAGTCCCTATTTTCAAATTCACAACTAAAAGAATTATAATAATTTATACGGAATGAAATCTTCATATGTTAAGATTTATTTCGTTTCCTTACTTGTATGCACACAATTTAAGCCTCTAAACGTATACAATTTTAACAATCTTATGTTCACGCAATCTGCTCTGAATATGCATCTTTAAGTAAACTACCACCGGAAAAATGGAAATGAATCGGAATTATTTGAGAAAAAGACTTTACTAAATTTTTACTTAGCTTGGAACCAATTGTTGACGTAGTTGGTGCGTCACACTTCGCCGTTGGCCAACTGTGTGCGTATGTATACAGCGTACTTGAATATAACGAAAACACCTGAATATTGTTTCGGAAGTGTTGTGGATAGTATTCTCTATAGGCGCCGATGTAGAGCGATTAACTCGCTACTGTTAATTCACTATTGATGCTTTTCAAAACACATTTCAAAGTTACTGTTTCTGGTGGAAGCAAGGAGTTTCGGTCAAAATGATTTCGAAATAGACAGCTGGTTTCCAAGGTACAAACATGATGTCCAATTAATATTTTGAAATTTGTATAACTGAATGTAGATCCTGTCTTTGGAAGCAAAGGCTTTCAGTCAAATTGTTTTAAAATTAGACAGTATTTTACCTGCATGAAGTAGTGGTTAATCAGCTTAACGGGAATATATCTAAGACGGTGGAGAGTTAATCGGGAATAGGGAGCGGCCTACCCTAGTGTTGCGCTACGCAGAGAGAACACGGCTTAAGACCGTGTTCTCATATAGCCACTATTTCGGTAAATAGCGGGTATATCAGCTAGCGTTCTCAATGAACTGGCTCTTGTACCGGAATAAATACCTCATTTATTTCGAAATTGAATCCCACAAAATCGGCGGTTTATCTTCCGATATATCGCTATTGCTTCCCTATATGAACGCAGCCTATTCCGTCAAAATCTGCCAGGTAGTGTTAACGTCAGCATTTTCTCTCACTGTCTGCCAGGTAGCGCTACGGTCGTCATGTTATCTCGCGGTCCTCTAGGTAGCACCACCGTCCAGTCCGGGACTATCGTCCAGCAGTGTGAATGCAAACCGATATATCGGCTATATATTAACATACATAGTACACGAAATAGTTAAACAGGATTAGGCAATGAGAAAGAGGCCTTAGGCCGTGTTCTCACTAGAGACTAAGAGCGCGTTCTCCCTATAGAGTAGAGACTTAATCAGGAATAACGCCATAGAGACTTAATCCGGATAACGCCATACTTCAGTGTGGCGTTATTCCTGATTAACTCTAGTGAGAATGCGGCCTTAGTCTCTAGTGAGAACACGGCCTAAGGCCTCTTTCTCATTGCCTAATCCTGTTTAACTATTTCGTGTACTATGTCGGTTAATAACTAGCCGATATTAGCCCTGTTGGTGGGGCTTAGAATACACCTTCCGTATCCTCTGCGTGTCGTAAGAGGAGACTAAAGGAGGTAAGGGTGAGGTAACCCTGACAGAAACCTCGAGTGCTGAAGACGGAGGTTCCAGGCCGCACGGCGCACTCTAATAAACCATGGATCCACGCACTTAACGCTTATGATCATGTCGATAGCCACTTACAGGACTGGCGGTATGATCAGCGAACGAAAAGAAGACGAAGAAGAAGAAGAAGAAGAAGAAGAAGAAGAAGAAGAAGAAGACTAGCCGATATATCGGTTTGCATTCACACTGCGAGAAGATAGGCCCGTACTGGACGGTGGTGATACCTAGTGGAGAGCGAGATACAATGCTGGTCGTAGCGCTCCCTGCCAGACACTGACAGACAAAGCTGACGGTAACGCCACCTGGCAAATTTTGACGGAATAGGCCGCGTTCACATAGGGAAGCAATAGCGATATATCGGAAGGTAAACCGCCGATGTTGTGGGTTTAAATTTCGAAATAAATGACGTATTTATTCCGGTACAAGAGCCGGGTCCAATGAGAACGCTAGCCGATATACCCGCTATTACCGAAATAGTGGCTGTATGAGAACACGGCCTGAGATTATATGACCGGCTATAGCGGGCATTATTTATTTGCTCGGCATACACTAAAGCTCATAGGACTAGCTATGTCACTAATAACCCATTTCGCAGATGGCCGGTTTTAACCACGTGACTCGCGCGAACTTTCGAAGCGCATTGCATTGTGGGAGAGTTGGGGTGGGGGGGGGGGGCTGGGGGCTGTGTGTATTAAAATGACGTCGGCCAGTAACGTTGCTTGTAGTAATGGCTACATCATCTTTCTCTCCCCCTATGAATGAATAGGATTATAGGGGAGAGATTCCACGACACGTATTTTAAAGCGAATACAATTATATTGAGATTGAAATATACACGTACCCTACTCATAGGCCCTATATTAGATACAAATAAACTGAAATAAACTGAAAATGAACGCTAAATACGCATTCCGGGAGAGAGACTGACGAACAGTATTAGCCGCCGACGATCTTTCAGCGCTGACATTATTGCCAGATTTTAAAATATAATTGTTGAGTTTGCTTCACAAAACATGCATCTTAAATGCATTATTTATTTAAAATTAAATTATTAAAAACTATATTTTAATTATGCAGCTTTTTTCGTCATGGCGCGTAAAGCGGATTTCCTAAATAGACTAACGAACAGTAGGCCTATATAGGACAGGATTAGCCTACAATCTTAAAAGCATAAGCGCCGTGAAAAGGGTTTCTTTTAGGGTCCTAAGCAGAAAAAAGGGGCTTGGAACATTTTTGGGAGAAAATTGGACATTTAAGCAGAAAATCGTGTATAAACACGATAAATATTTGCCTGATTCGTCAATGAGTTGTGTTGATTATACGGAGGGGGGGGGGGGGGGGAGCGTTCTCCAGCCAATTTCAAATAAATTATTTTTAAAACGATCTTAAATCACCTGAAATGATTGATTTTTAAACATCAAATAGCTAGAGGATGTCTTAGGAAGACTTGAGCCAAGAATAACGAAATTTCGACAATTATTTATTCATATTGCCATAGATAGTTAATAAATAATAATGTGTGTTTGGGTGGGGTGTTGTTGCTAGTGGGGTGTGTGTGGTAGAATACTCAAGCTTTCAGGAATGACTGTTCTGGTGGGTCATACTATAATCCTGTGATGTGTAGGTGTCTGTTTTGTAAATAATATATATATATATATATATATATATATATATATATATATATATATATATATATATATATATATATATATATATATATATATATATATATATATATATATATATATATATATATATATATATATATATATATATATAGTGTCCATGAATGGGTGGGTAGGTGGGGTTGGGGGTGTTACATATTCAGGAAGCATACCTAACGTATACCTTGTGTAAAGTAGACAATCAGCTTTGGCCCAATCACAATGCTACATTTGTTAGTTACACTTAATCATTACGCATGTTCCTATGCTTAAGTATGTTTCATGAATCCAGCCCGGGGACATAAGCTGCATGGGTGGGGCAAGGGAGATTTTCGGAGAAGGCCAATTCTGTTTAACCCTTTGACCCTCAAATTCTCAAAGAAATTGTCCATTTGCAGACCAAGACAAGATCATTTTTGAAAATTTGCCACTGAAATGACTGGCTCGGTTATCGAGCCAGTCATTCGATTTGGTCAATTTTCAAAAATATTTCTTCCCTTGGTCTGCAAATAGGCATTTCTCAAGACCACTGCAGAAGTCATTTTTGGCTGATATGAGCATAAAACCATACATTCACGTGCATTTGTGTTGGGATCGATCGATCCCTGAATGCACTGACTATCAATTTCCTGAAAACTATACAGGGATGTGACGTACTTATCTACGTCATTCATAATGACGTCATTGATTGTGATGTCATTCCAATATGATGGATGTGTGAAGTGGAAAGGGCTATTGGTTCCCGCTAGAGTGACATAAATGGTATTTAGCTGCTTTTTTCAAATTATTCCGCTTTGTTTCTGTTATTTACTGATGGTTATAGGTTGATTATTATATAAATCTATCATTCAAGAGAATTTATTAGTTCCCTATAACCTACCTGGTCTTTTCCGTTAAACCAATATTTCAAGACAAACGGAACTGTCTTAACCGTTTCTCTGAGAATCACACATGATATACTTGATCCTTTGCGATGGATGAAACATGCTCAGCCGCGTGAACAGGATGCATTTCGCCTGCCCACCCCCCCCCCCCCCCCCACCCCCACAACAAGCATTCTATCTTTTAAACTGTGCCATAAATTCATTTTAGCTCACATTTCATAGCATTTCTCAATTTATAAAATATCTGTTCATTTTTGTTGCGTAATTGTAACAGCTCGTTTTAACATGACACCATGATTGATACTTTGTAAATTGTCGTAGAGATAATAATATAAAATTCAAGTCTTCACAATATTCAGTCTTTATTCGTCTTTGTGTTTTAATATCTGTAAATAACACCACACCCTACCACCCCTATGACAAACGGTATCCTTAAGTTTTAGGCCTGTCGCACTGCAGAATGCTAGCGAACGTTATCTTCTGACTATCTTATAGCTATTGACCAGAACCTTTCAGCTCTGACCACGAGACACGGCGTCATCAAATGCGTAGAGATGTTACTAACGAGGAAATGCAATTTCTCAATTTCAATTTGAATTTGATCCGCTTATCAAGAGAAGTAGGCCTACGCATCCTGATGTTTGATCGCTGAAAACATTAAAATACCAAGAAATTGTGCTGGGCATTGACCTCCAAACGCTGAACACGCGTCTCCTTGCGCAATACTACTTACGCTGTAAAAGAAATTTGACCAATATGTTGAAATTAATTTGACCGGAAGCAACAAGTTATCCTTGGCGATATTCAACAGCTTTGCTACACAATGACATTTGGACTGTCATTTATGTAGGTCTAATAGTTTTCAACAGATTCGAATGTACAGTATTGCAATAGCGGCAAATGTTGATCATGCTTTGTCTCAAAAGATAATGTAACCTAAGTTATTAAGTTTACGCCACATCACCAATGTCCGTAGAAAATGTTGTTAGCGTTTCTTGGAACTGGGGCATAGTTTGATCTGGAATTACACCCTCAAGTGTATGGAATTACACCCTCAAGTGTAAATAAGCCGAGGTTTACAGACGATGCACTATCTTTTCATCAGCTGGTACAATATAAGCACCTTTCATTAGCTGGTGCAATATAATCAACTTTCATCAGCTGGTGCAATATAATCAACTTTCATCAGCTGGTACAATATAAGCAACTTTCATCAGCTGGTACAATATAAGCAACTTTCACCAGCTGGTACAATATAAGCAACTTTCATCAGCTGGTACAATATAAGCAACTTTCATCAGCTGGTACAATATAAGCAACATTCATCAGCTGGTACAATATGGACAACTTTCATCAACTGGTACAATATAAGCAACTTTTGATCAACTGGTACAATATAAGCATTCATCAGCTGGTACAATATAAGCAACTTTCATAAGCTGGTTCAATATAAGCACCATTCATCAGCTGGTACAATATAAGCAACTTTCATCAGCTGGTACAATATAAGCAACTTTCATCAGCTGGTACAATATAAGCAACTCATCAGCTGATACAATATAAGCATTCATCAGCTGGTACAATATAAACAACTTTCATCAGCTGGTACAACATAAGCAACTTTCATCAGCTGGTAAAATATAAGCAACTTTCATCAGCTTGTACAATATAAGCACCATTCATCAGCTGGTACAATATAAGCACCATTCATCAGCTGGTACAATATACGCAACTTTCATCAGCTGGTACAATATAAACAACTGCCATCAGCTGGTACAATATAAGTATTCATCAGCTGGTACAATATAAGCAACTTTCATCAGCTGGTACAATATAAGCACCATTCATCAGCTGATACAATATAAGCACCATTCATCAGCTGGTACAATATAAGCAACTTTCATCAGCTGGTACAATATAAGCACCTTTCATTAGCTGGTGCAATATAAGCAACTTTCATCAGCTGGTACAATATAAGCAACTTTCATCAGCTGATACAATATAAGCAACTTTCACCAGCTGGTACAATATGGACAACTTTCATCAACTGGTACAATACAAGCAACTTTCATCAACTGGTACAATATAAGCATTCATCAGCTGGTACAATATAAGCAACTTTCATCAGCTGGTACAATATAAGCACCATTCATCAGCTGGTACAATATAAGCAACTTTCATCAGCTGGTACAATATAAGCACCATTCATCAGCTGGTACAATATAAGCAACTTTCATCAGCTGGTACAATATAAGCAACTTTCATCAGCTGGTACATATTGTACCAGCTGATGAAAGTTGCTTATATTGTACCAGCTGATGAAGGTTGCTTATATTAAGCAACTTTCATCAGCTGGTACAATATAAGCAACTTTCATCAGCTGGTACAATATAACCAACTCAGCAGCTGGTACAATATAAGCACCATTCATCAGCTGGTACAATATAAGCACCATTCATTAGCTGATACAATATAAGTAACTTTCATCAGCTGATACAATATAAGCACCATTCATCAGCTGGTACAATATAAGCAACTTTCATCAGCTGGTACAATATAAGCACCATTCATCAGCTGGTACAATATAAGCAACTTCCATCAGCTGGTACAATATAAGCAACTCATCAGCTGATACAATATAAACAACTTTCATCAGCTGGTACAATATAAGCAACTTCCATCAGCTGGTACAATATAAGCAACTCATCAGCTGATACAATATAAACAACTTTCATCAGCTGGTACAATATAAGCACCATTCATCAGCTGGTACAATATAAGCACCATTCATCAGCTGGTACAATATAAGCAACTTTCATCAGCTGGTACAATATAAGCAACTTTCATCAGCTGGTACAATATAAGCACCATTCATCAGCTGGTACAATATAAGCACCATTCATCAGCTGATACAATATAAGCACCATTCATCAGCTGGTACAATATAAGCACCATTCATCAGCTGGTACAATATAAGCAACTCATCAGCTGATACAATATAAGCACCATTCATCAGCTGATACAATATAAGCACCATTCATCAGCTGATACAATATAAGCACCATTCATCAGCTGGTACAATATAAGCACCATTCATCAGCTGGTACAATATAAGCAACTCATCAGCTGATACAATATAAGCACCATTCATCAGCTGGTACAATATAAGCAACTCATCAGCTGATACAATATAAGCACCATTCATCAGCTGGTACAATATAAGCACCATTCATCAGCTGGTACAATATAAGCACCATTCATCAGCTGGTACAATATAAGCAACTTTCATCAGCTGGTACAATATAAGCAACTTTCATCAGCTGGTACAATATAAGCACCTTTCATCAGCTGGTACAATATAAGCAACTTTCATCAGCTGGTACAATATAAACAACTTTTATCAGCTGATACAATATAAGCAACTCATCAGCTGGTACAATATAAGCAACTCATCAGCTGATACAATATAAGCATTCATCAGCTGGTACAATATAAGCACCATTCAACAGCTGGTACAAGATAAACAACTTTCATCAGCTGGTACAATATAAGCAACTTTCATCAGCTGGTACACTATAAACACCATTCATCAGCTGGTACAATATAAGCACCATTCATCAGCTGGTACAATATAAACAACTTTCATCAGCTGGTACAATATAAGCAACTTTCATCAGCTGGTACAATATAAGCAACTTTCATCAGCTGGTACAATATAAACAACCTTCATCAGCTGGTACAATATAAACAACCTTCATCAGCTGGTACAATATAAACAACTTTCATCAGCTGGTACAATATAAGCAACTTTCATCAGCTGGTACACTATAAACACCATTCATCAGCTGGTACAATATAAGCACCATTCATCAGCTGGTACAATATAAACAACTTTCATCAGCTGGTACAATATAAGCAACTTTCATCAGCTGGTACAATATAAGCAACTTTCATCAGCTGGTACAATATAAACAACCTTCATCAGCTGGTACAATATAAACAACCTTCATCAGCTGGTACAATATAAACAACTTTCATCAGCATTCAACAGTCATATTTTCAACCAGTTAGGCCTATATTCTATTGAAATTTTACTTGCCACTATCAACATGTATAAGTTGATTGTTTTGTTAGTTCATTCCGTCAGTCTTTCAGAGGTCCTGCCAGTCTGTTCAATTATTATTGTATTAATAATTATTTAAAGGCGCATAGTCACAGCAGAGTGCTTCAAAATAAAATTGACAAAATGGCATACTTTTAGAGGCTTAAATTGTGGGTACAAATATAATGCAGCGAAAAGGCGTAACATGATGATTTCATTACTATAAATAATATAATAGTTGCGAAATTGAAGTAGAGGCATGTATCCCTAATTCAAGTTCGCAGCCATAAAATTATAATAATGTGTACGAATTAAATCATCATATGTTAAGCTTTATTTCGCTTCATTACATTGAGGTACACAAATTAAGCCTCTAAAGTATACTATTTAAACAATTTTATTTTAACACTTTCTAGTGTGAATGTGCACTTTTTAAAAGACAGAAATATAGCCATACATTTAAGCATCGAAACAGGAAAGTGGACGAACAGACAAGGTGATAGATCCGATTACAAGACAGCTCTGCCACCCCACTGCGCCATAATGGCTATCGATGGCTAACTTGCGACGTGTTCATTGATTCTCGTAGTTGTTGTAACTCGGTGTCTGAAAGCGGCATGGCGGTACGTGGAACATCTACGGTATCTGTCCAAGTGGTATTACTTTCCTGTTCCTGGGCAGCTACATTATTTGCACCATGTTCGTCAGCTGTTTCTGTCGTTATCAACACAGTACCGGTGGCCGTTGTCTCCGCCGTCTGTTCTGTTGCTGGAAACATGTCCAATACCCCTTCCAAGTCGCTATTTTGTCGAGCCAGCATATGTTGTACAAAGAGTTGGTTTGGTGTGGCATGCTTTTCTGTACGTAATCCGTGATTGTTCCATTGATTTCTAAAGGATTCTAGATCTCTGTTAATTCTAGGAAGAAACACGTAGTGCAAAGCCCATATGTGGAGATCATCACTGGAATCTAACATTGTCTCATCCTCAATAAAATGGAACAAATCGTGGTATAGATTATTAACACCGCTCCATAGGTCTACCCACAATCGCTCGATGCGCTGATTGTGTGTACTTTTACCGCACATTGCACTGCTCCTATCCTGTCCACGAAATGACTCCATGAACAGGCACACGTCATTGTTCTCTCCCCCTAAATCACACCTGGTACGGGAAGGAACACCGTATCTAGCAATGCCATCGGTAAAACATTGTAATACAGTGTCAGAGCGGTTGTTGTCTGAGGCGCGAAGGAAGACCAACATTCGACTGAATCCATCAATTCCTCCGGGAATTACAACTCTCCACCTGAAATAGTAGATATATAATATACGAATTATATCGGCTACTAATTCACTCCAACTATACGAAATCTGTTGCTACATTTAATACATTGACAAGTTATAGATGACACATGTTACACCTATCCATTGGTAATTTGGCAGTCCATATTTGCGACGGTCATGCTATGCAGGCGCGCATGTATGTCATCAGACGTAATTTGATTTTTAAGGCACGTATTCACACCTGAATTCGTGAAAATAAAATTGTTAAAATTGTATAGCTAGGCTTAGAATGTGTACCTATATATGTAATGAAACGAAATAAATCTTAATAAATGAGGATTTCAATACCATAAATTAATTTAATTATTTTTAAATTGTGAAATTGAATTAGAGACAAGAGTCCCTAATTCAACTTCACCACTAAGACGGCTATGTTAAGCAAGAGCAATCAGCGATTGGAGACCCTGGTCCTCACATTTTTGTCATACTGTAAATAATTTTTGGGCCTTTATCGGACTTTTCGGATTCTTACGGATTTTTCGTATTTTCATGTACCAAGACCAAATTTGTGAAATCCTAGTGTATGGTCACACCCTTTCCTGTGTTAAAATTTGGGACCAATAGTGTCCGAGTAGTGTCCGAGATATCCACAGATCCAGAATTTGACCCGATCCAGATCAAGGTTCTCTCATTCGGATTAAGGCAAAGTCTGGAAATCCTCTTGGACCACGTGTTCCTTGGTTGTGTTAAAGTCTGAGCCAAATCGGAATAGTAGTTTTTTAGATACAGCTCCGGATGAATAAACAGAGACATACCCGATCGCAATATCTTATTCCCCTTACGGAGCGAGTCTAATTATACGCAATATAATCATCATATTATAAGATTTTTTTCGTTTCATTGCATTGCAGAGCACAATTTTAAGCATCTAAAAGTACAAAATTTTAACGATTTTATTTTCAAGCAGTTTGGTGTGAATGTGCACCTTTAATTTGACACAATAAGGATCTAGATACAGATTCTGTGACATATTACTGCGTACTCTACCTGAGGAGCTTGTCCATGGCATGTTTCGCCATTTGTGAATAGCTTAAAACCAAATTTGGCAAAAATTCCATTGTTGAATATCTATGACATATAGAAGTTGATATGCTTTCAAATACCGGAGTTATTGGCCTCTATTTTCTACATGATGGCACATTTTACCATAGACCCATTGACTTCCAATGTGGCTACATGGACACCTTTCGACATTAGCTACTATACAACTAAGAACAAGGCACTTAACCATAACTTCTGGAAAATATGTCAACGGTCAACATGATAGGAGCAGTGCATAGCTTTAAGCTAGGATTTCATTGAAGCTAGGATTCCATTAATGCGTATCCGTATCCGAAATTTCTTTCGCTCCAATTACAAATAGATAGTGTGATTCCATATGTCCGTATGTGTATGCGAAACCTGTCCGTATCCGAATCCGATAGCTACATGTAGAGATTTCATTCGGATACGGGATTCCTTGAAAATGACGTTTTTGTTACGTCATTCAAGGGCTTTCCACAAATAGACATACCATTATTCTGTACACCCATGCGTTCCAAAATAAAGTTAAATTCGTAGAAAGCGCGGTGGAAGGTGAAAGAATTATTTAGAACATATTCATGCCTGTTTGATGTTAGAAATCCAGACCATAAAGACGCCAATTCCAAAGACAGATCAGAAGCTTATCCAGTGGTGGTGGGTGTGAGGTGGTAGTGTTGATTTGTAGTGGTGGCCCGTAGTAGTAGTAGTAGTAGTAGTAGTAGTAGTAGTAGTAGTAGTAGTAGTAGTAGTAGTAGTAGCAGTAGATTTCCATTTTATTGAATAAAATCACCGCTTTCGGACATGTATACGCATACGTACAAATGGAATCACTCATACGGATACGCAAACGCGTTAAGCTAGGATTCCATTAACGCGCATGCGTATCCGTATCTGTATGCGTATCCGAATGAGTGATTACATTTATACGTACGCGTATGCATGTCCGAAAGCAGTGATTTTATTCAATTCCAAGCCAATCAAGTGGACTACTACTACTACTACTACTACTACTACTACTACTACTACTACTACTACTACTACTACTACTACTACTACTACTACTACTACTACTATTACTACTACTACTACTACTACTACTACTACTACTACTACTACTACTACTACTACTACTACTACTACTACTACTACCTACCTACCTACCTACAAAAACCCACCACCACGGGCTATACGTGTCTTATCTATGTGTCGTAATTGGCGTCTTTATGATCTGGATTGCTAGCATCAAAGAGGCATGAATATTTTCTATTAATCTATCAGCCTTTCACATTCTAGCGCGCTTTCTATAAATTCAACTTTTATTTTGGAACACATGTAACGAAAAATAGCACTTTGATTTGGGGAAAGCCCATGAAATAATTTTGCTACATTCTTTCATATTATAGGTGGATAGAAGTTCTTTGAGTTTCAGGACAAAGCATCAAATATCTAGGTGACGGGGTCACAAACTGCATACTGGAATACACTTTTTTGACGACAACTCTGGGATGTATAATCACCAGATTTAGCACACGCCTTCATATTGTTACAGCTTTTGGGGTCACTAAGTAGGGTGGGGGGGGGGGGAGAGAGAATTTAAAAATTAAAATTTGATTTTGATTTTGTTTGATTTAATTTGAAATTTCCAATGCTGGCCCAACGTTGGCAAACACATGATAAAGCCAACGAGTGCATTATAGTTGTCTAGTGTGAACTGTGAACACAACCTTACTTACCTTAGTAATATTTATTAAGCTGCTACCCTCAGCTAAAATGTTTCATCAGTATCTAGCAATAAGCTATGGCGTTGAGTTATCTCACCTAATTACATGTCTATTTGGACTCTAGGTCACATTGACCAATGTGACCTATTGCATCTTTGGAAGATCCATCCATTTAAATGTGTTAAAAATATAGGGCGGGTGTAGGGCCCATGTGACAGAACATAGACAATGTCTAATTTGATATTCTTATTGGCTTACGGTAGTTTTTAGTAACCGCATACTTAATGTGACTGTACCTTATCAGCTTGTGATTTCCATCTATATGCCATACAGAATTGGGTCCGGCAACAGAATATGTCGTGCGTTTCAGAAGACCAGGAAGAGATCTTTGTGATGAGCCATCTGGGTCAACACGCAACATGCTATCCCTCACTCGGTGCCGTTGAACCTTGATTCCATTGCGGACAATGTCTAGACCGGACAGCATTTGGTCCTATTTGGCTGTTTCCCCTGATGGCATCCACAACCGCTGTGTCAAGGTCCGCATCGGAGATGTCTGAATATAAATCAGACAGTTTCAACTCAAACTGTCTGGAAAGAGAAGAGATATAATCAGAAGGAAGAAAGCAATGTTCACGCATCCTGCCATTCACCTACAGTCTATAGAAATCACCTACAGCTTGCTCCATATTGTCGTAATAATGACAGAATGAATTTATATAGCCTAATAGCTATGCGAAAATAGTAATGGGAAATACGCCAGTAAGCAGAAATGTTTAATTGTGGTGGTGGAAATCTGATGGTTTTTAACTTCTAATGCACAGAAAATATAACCTACGCCTATAATGGAACGCTACAGATGCAACTGTTAGGGCGACATGGTGAATGCAATCTTGTTTGATCTATACGCGTCTTTCTTGCTCGCGTGTCATGTTCAGATCCTCTGCACCATCATCGCATAATGAGATGAGAATGATTCTCATTCTCATAAGGTTCTAAATATACAGCATTATGACATAAAACAAATTTAGGCATTTCCGTTATCCATCTGTTTGATACGATTTACAAGGAATGGCAGACCAAATTAATCTCAATGTAAGACGTAAGCGAAGATATGATAATTTACCTAAGTCTTCGTTTGACTGTAGACGTTGACACATTCAGAATGGTGCCCATTTTGACAGTTGTAAAGCCACAGCCAATGAGGAATTTTAGTTGATCTTTTGTAATGCTGTACGCAGGTGCACCACGTCTATTTTGAACATGTTCTCTTACAGCTTGATAGCCAACTTGACCTAGTAGAAATATGAATATATAATGAACGTTTGGAAAATCTAGCATATTACCTGTAGAAAAAAGAAAATGAACTCTAAGTCTGTCTGTCTGTCTGTCGGTCGGTCGGTCGGTCGGTCGGTCGGTCGGTCGGTCGGTCGGTCGGTCGGTCGGTCGGTCGGTCGGTCGGTCGGTCGGTCGGTCGGTCGGTCTGTCTGTCTGGCTGTCTGTCTGTCTGTCTGTCTGTCTGCTTGCCTGCCTGCTGGTCGGTCGATAGATCGGTCGGTCTGCCTGCTTGCTTGCATGCATGCATGCCTGCTTGCTTCCAACAGCACTGTAACATCAATCCTTTCTCCATACTTCGGACCATCCTCTTCTACTCATCCATCTGTCCATCTGTCTAAATTTGTCCAGTTCGATGTAGACTTTTAAAGGGAATTCTCACAGCTCAACAATAAGCAATAATCAAATAAGTATACTGCCATTGCTACTCCAAAGAACCTGATTATTAGTCTCGCAAGATACGTATAATAGCCGCGTGTGCGCGTGTATGTGTGCGTGCGTGCGTACGTATGTGGGTGTCCGCAGCTATAACTCTATTCCAAGTACCTTGATCAAACTGTTGTGGTGCCCTGAAGAAATGTATTCATATTGGAGTTAATGTGAAGAACATCGAAAAGGTCTGGTACAAAGTCTAATATTCTTATGAAGGGACCGTCATCCAAACTTGTCTGGGGGTGTTGTCCTTGTTGGACCAAATAACTGTATATTGATGTGGGTGTTAATGGCTCAAAGACAAAGATCCGCGGTATGTTGTATCACGATAACTCAAATTCTACTCGCCTACATGGAAGGATATTCAGTAAACATGGCTGAGAGGTTTTCCTTTGGGGCCTAATGAGTTGTGTTGTTATTGTGGTCAAAAGGTTCAGAGGTCAATGGTCAAGATTCTCTAAAATTGCACGTATGTGATTGTTTCTATTATCTGGTAAAATAACTATATTTAGTACGTCTATGAAAATGTGAGGCGCGTGTTATGCGGGTATGTAAATAACTCTAGCTATAGGTGTACGGAATTTGGATTTGCCATGCTGATCATTTAACACGGTTTCTTTTTATTCACCCAAACCTGTTCTGCGAGATGATCTATTTATCAACAGAGTGGCTCATTCTTAGCTAGGCTCCGACACGTTTTTCACGTGTTGGGATCAGTTTATGCTCTTTGAACCCTGAATTCTCACATTCCCATTTTCAACGTAATTATGCAGGTAAGCTATTGAGTATTTTGAAACTAATTTACCTATGACAATAACAGCTCCAAGTCAAATTGGTTTCAAAATTATTCGACAGAATGTTTATTAAATAGTAGACATACAATTCGTGTACTTTCGACGCTTTAAATGTCCAGGTCCGAGCTATAGATATGCCATTTCTTGTGCGTTTTAATTGTGACATCAGCCCACTTGTGATGTAACTGAATATAGCGCCATATGATGTCATTTAGTAAATGATTTGGTATATATATATATATATATATATATATATATATATATATATATATATATATATATATATATATATATATATATATATATATATATATATATATATATATATATATATATATATATATATATATATATATAGCATATTTCGTCATACGTGTGCGACTATCTTCATTCTGCAAACGAATCTCCTCAACCAAAAGGTCAATTTCTTCCAGAACTTATTGGCCAGTCTCTCTATCTATATCAAGTCCAGTGGTTCGTCTGATTGCTTCTTGTACGTGTGTTAACCTGTGAACAAAGAGACTCGTTGAACACACTATACGCCCATATAAATGGATTAATGAATAATATATCAAAATTATTTAAGAATTGAAATACATATGACCAGAGCTTATCACGTTCAGTGGACAGAAAATAAATGGCTCAAGGGCCATAGTGCTCACTTAGCTGATGAAGAACTGTAAGGATTTTTTTACATTAATTAATGCTCAACAAGCGCCATTGGTCCATCAGGCAAGCATAACTGTTCCCATAGACCAATGGGGCAATGGTCCTTATCATTATTGACCTATGAGACAATCATCCTTACCATCAGTACAAAAATATTGGTGTCCTTGACACGATTGACCAATACGAAATATACCATTGACCAATGGGGTAGCCATCCATGCCATTATTGACCAAGTAAATGGCATTTACCAACGGGAAAATGGTTAAGTAAAAAATTTGGCTGAGGAAATGTAATAATATTGTTGTCATTGACATTACTGACCAATGAAAACGAAACCATTGATCAATGGGTCAGTCATCACTGACACTATTGGCAAATGGTGCAAGTGTCACAACACTGACATTTACCAAAGAGGCGATGGTGACAGTAAAAATTGGATGAGAAAATTCAAGAATATTTGCATGATTGGGCAACTAGAAAAGTACCATTAATCAATAGGGCAGCCATCCATGACACCAACTGACAAATGATTAAAGGAACAGTTTAGCCACATCTTGTTTGAATCCATTAACAATTCACGAAACGTGACACAGATTATATTCCCAATGGCGTTCAATGCTTACAAACAACTTAAACAGCCAGAGTTACTGCCCTTGTTTCAAGTTGTGACATCTTCGTATTCATAGGGCAAGTATAGATATTGCATGAAGGAACATATCTGCTAAATTTGTTTTAAATCCATCAACAATTAACAAAACAAATGTCTTTTAAGGAACTTAGCTTAAGTCTTCGTTGCATAAGAGTTGTCGGACTAGATCAGATATTTATATCTTTCAAATAAATATTTGTCATTAGGAACACATTTGATCTTTAATCACTCTTAACAATATTGTACGAATCACGTGTAATTCTTATCCACCATCTGGTTCTAATAACTGTTAGAACACCAGAGTCTTATTCCATAATCCTTAATGGACCCGAGCTTCTTTTCCATTATTCTAAGGTCGACCACTTTCATAAAGATCATAGTTCAAATTCATGATGAACCTCATAAGGAACATATCTTGCCATTTTCTTTTAATCCCCATAGGACAGACTAACCAAGATCTTCAATTCAGAACTCTCCTGAACTATGAGTCTTTTAAATAGACATGGATGCGTTAATTTTTAGAAATCAAGATATGGTCACCCAACAAATTGAACGTCCGACAAGATTATCGCGCTGCGATATGTTGAATGCCTACCATTTTAGGGATCGTCATTACCCAAGTTTTTATCTCGCCTGTGGAAGCAGAAGCGAGACATTTGATTACTAATTCCGGCGGCGTTGGTGGCGTCGTCGTCGTTGCCATCATTTGAGTCACTTTTGCTTAGCAGCTTTTAAATAACTTTCTTTTCAACAATGGCCTCATCAGATGCTCTAGGCCTAAATTCGAGCGCCTCTCACCTTGAAATCGGTCCCACTGAATCTGGTGGTCCCAACTGAAATTTTAGATGTTTTCATCTATGCTAAAATTCGAAACGTACCATGGGTGCACGGCTATGAATCTTAAGAATCAAGCAAAATTTTCAGAGAGGTCCCATGGGACCCACTACCACAACTTGACCTATGAAAATACTGTATACATGTTCTGAAAGTTACCAACCTAGTATCCTTCCAGCTAAATCTGGTTGAAGTTGCCCAAGCAGTTAAAGAGAAGTAGCATTTCAAACGATTTATCGCCATTTTTTCGGAAAATTCAAAATGTCCGCCGAAAAAAATGTCCAATCAAAATTATGTATGCAAAGTATGAAGCATACACTCTAGGCGCCTTTCTACCGTGGCCTACTAACACATGATTATTGCACCCAAGTTTCGTCGAAATTGGGACATTGATATTGGAGGAGTAGCCTTTTTAAAGGATTTCCGGATAATGTTGAGACAATCCAAGATGGCCGCCGGAAAAATTGTCGAACCAAAATTTGTGGAGCCTACCACCACAGGATCCTTCCAGCCAATTTCGGTTGAAATCGGTCAAACCATTAAGGAGAATGAATCGATTTGACGGACGGATGATAGACGGCCGCCTGAGGTCGCTAGGTTTTTCGGGCCAGGTGAGCTAAAATGACTTAATGAATAAAGTTATGGCCCTTCTTTAGGCTCGTGGGCTCGTGGCCACTTCGTATTCATAGCTCGAATAGATTTTGCCTAAAGGAACATATCTGCCAAATTTTGTTTTAATCCATTGATAAAAGACGAAATGTGCCACAAACGTTTTTCCCCCTATAGGCGTCAATATTTTAACAATATAACAAGGGCCATAACTCTGCTATTTGTGGCCACTTGATCTTAATAGCCCAAATAGATACTGCCTAATTAAATGAACATATCTGCCAATTTTGGGTTTTATCAATCAACAAATATCGACATTTGCCACAATTGGTGACAGACGGCAGACAGACAAATCGCGATTGTATAAGCCAACCTACGTGAAGCAATACAATCGACCAGTCAACATTATTTGAAAATTAAGAGAAAGTTTTGAAATATTTAGGGCCTAAAATTAAATGTGTTCAAATCCGTTTTCCCAAAGTATAAACCTTGAAGATAGACGAAGATCTGGAAAGCCGAGATCTTTTTTATGATTGAATGTTAATCACATACAACATGTGCGTTTAGACCACTGACACGCGTGGACATATCCGATATAACAAAATAGCATCCACATCGCATGCGTACATGACCTAAACTGTAGTAGTTTTGACAACAAACACCAGGTGGCATATGTACATTGAGGCCCAGTAAGTCTATGAGAATAACGGTCTCGTTAGAACCTTAAAAATTTAATTCGGTTCACTACATCTTGGCACACAATTTTAGCCTCTAAATGTATACAATTGTAACAATTTTATTTTCAGGCATTCTGGTATATGGAACTTTAAGCAAAAGACTTTTATGTAAAAAAAATTGCCCTTACAAAACACAATAATTATTAGCTCACCTTCCCGAACGGCCAAGTGAGATTATGCAATGTCGGCCATCCTTCCGTCCGTCCGTCAAATCACTTCGTTTCGACCGATTTCGACCAAATTTGCCTGGAAGGATCCTATCCTAATATTTATAATCACAATTTTGATTGGTCAATTTTTCGGGTGAAATCGTAGATTTTATGATAAATTTACCGGAAACTGTAAAAAATGCTACTCCTTAACTTCTAGAAAAATTCCAACTAAATTTACGTGCAAGGATCATATATTAGGAGGCTCTATACTTTATTAGCTCACCTGGTCAGAATTTGATGACCTAGTTTTCGCGAAAACGCCTTCTACAAAACCGCTGAATGGGTCGGGTCAAAATTTGGGAGATATGATTAGGGATTGAGGGCAATTAAAATTTGTTCAATGGAAGCTACTGTGTCGAAAAACATGGCCGTGGTGGGACAATCAAAATATAGGGTGTTTGGCGGCCATTTTGATTTTTTTATTTGACGAATTTTTAAAGCGAAATTGGATTTATATAGGTTTCTTTGTGTATTCTGATTTCAAATTTGGCATTTTCGAAATATTTTGGTAAACGGTTTGTCGGCCACCTTGGATCTTTTTCCCGCCCAAAACTCCTATACTAAAGCAATGGGAAATTTAAAATGTCTTCTCGAGAACCACTGGGCCGATTACAAGTATATCTGACAGGAATTATTCTTAGGGCATATGGATACGAGTTTGTTCAAAGGAAGACGATCGGGCATCTTGGATTTTGGCGGACATTTAGAAACGTCTTTTAAAATATTCTTCTCCGAAACCGGTTTGGGGGGGGGATGGGTGGGGGGTGGGGGGGGGGGGGGGGGGTGCGGCGATGCAAACCTCATGAAATGCGATCTAGGGCAAGACCTGAACCAAGTTTGTTCAGGCCGAAACGACATTAAAATTTGTCAAAGTTGATATGTAAAAAGAACATGTCCGCCACGAATAAATTAAAATTTAGCATTTTTGGCGGTCATAAAAATCATAAAAATACTACTTAAACAGTGGGCTAATTTCAATAAAACTTAACCTTCTTCACAGAAATTTGATTGGTAAATTTTTCCAGTGGTCATCTCGTTTTGTTCGGTTGTGCCAGTGGCCAATAATTCCAGGTGAACAATACAGGCCCCTAACTGGACCTTTTGTATTTAGAATGTTGATTGGTCATTTTTTGGGGTGTAAATCTGAGATTTTATGAGAAATTTACCGGAAATTTTAAAAACGCTACTCCTTAGCTTCTTGACAGATTTCAACTAAATTTGCCTGGAATGATTCTATGGTGGTAGGCTCTAGAACTTCTATTTAGAAGTTTGGTTGGACCATTTTTTGGGTGAAAATCTTAGATTTTGTAACATATTTACCAGAAAGCTGTCAAAACGTATCTCCTTAGCTTGAGTTTTTGTAAAATCTTAGATTTTATGAAAACTTACCGGAAATTGTCAAAACACTACGCCTCACAGCTTGGCGGATTTCAGCTTAATTTGGCTGGAAGGACCCTATAGCTGTAACCTTCAGAACATTATATACAGAATTTTGGTGGGTCAAGTTTTCTGGTAAAAATCTTAGATTTTATGAAAAATTCACCGGAAATTGTCAAGAGACTACACATCACTAACGGCTTGACAGATGTCAACCCTAGTTGGCTGGACGGACTCTATCTAACTCTAACTCTAGGCACTAAACTATTCATGCGCTCATCGTGGAAGCCAGCAGACGAATGACTAGCATTAGTATATAATTACGAGAATGATATTATACCAACAATGGACCTTTCCATTTTTAGTTATGCCCCGCCCATCACTAGCTAAGCTCCACCCACACCTCGCCGTGTTGGGATTGAACGATCCCCGAATGCTCTAACTGTCAATTTCCTGAAAACTATACAAGGAAGCTGTTAAATATTGTGTAACTAATTTGACTGGGTACTTGGATACTCTGGAAAGGTGAATTGTGCACCGGCAAAGACTCGGCCGGTGCACAATTCACCTTTCCAGAGTGTCCACCCATCATATGTGGGTCGTAGGACAGATTGTAGGCTACAATATGTCTGATCGTGTAATTCGGGCATTAAAAGCAACATGTCTGCCAAAGTAAAATGCCTCTGAATATATATGATTATTAGTGTCATGGGTTATCATTAGCAGAGAACATATATCCGACATTCCCCGTGATATATGAGATTGAGACTGTATGCCCACTAGCTTTGTAGCAAATGGCCGCAAAGTTCAGAGTTTGTAATCTAGTTTTCAGTGTAATAGTTTCACACATACCTTGCTATTAAATCGTCCGTCGCCTCGGGTCTAGTCACTGCCCCTTCATTTGCTAAAGACCTAAATCTTTGCGCTATATTTATTAGCCGTTGTTCACTGGTCATTTTCGTGATCGGTGCTTTTTTCAGATAAGCTAACGAATTTGATTGAATACCATCAAACGGTTTCTGAGGCGATAGCCTGACGAACGTCCGGGTGGAGCCGATTACAATACTCCTTCGGATTTTTTTTCCAAATCACGTGACAATAATATGGGAAGGCGGGACATAACGAGACGCGGGGCAAAAAGGGACGGCACCACCCCCCCCCACCCACCACCACCACCACATTACTACTACTACTACTACTACTACTACTACAACTACTACTACTACTACTACTACTACTACTACTACTACTACTACTACTACTACTACTGCTGTTGCTGCTGCTGCTGCTGCTGCTGCTGCTGCTGCTACTACTACTACTACTACTACTACTACTACTGCTGCTGCTGCTACTACTACTCCTACTACTACTGCTACTACTACTACTACTACTACTACTACTACTACTACTACTACTACTACTACTACTACTAGTGCTGTTACTACTACTACTACTACTACTACTACTACTACTACTACTACTACTACTACTACTCGACCGGGGAAATGATGATCAGCAAAGTAAACTAACGGGTGCAGATTTTAAGAAATAGAAGGGGTATTATTTCACCCGCCCCGCCTTCCCCTAATAGCTTTACAAAATTGAGGAAAAGTGAGCGGTTCTCATGTCCTTGGCAGCACGCGGAACCGGCTTATTACGGCACGTGGCGTGACGTAGCGCGTTTCTGTTCTCGTGTTTCTGTTTTCGCTTATAAATAAACCTAAACATAACCTAAAATGGAAACATTATTATGTAATAGTAGTAGTAGTAGTAGTAGTAGTAGTAGTAGTAGTAGTAGTAGTAGTAGTAGTAGTAGTAGTAGTAGTAGTAGTAGTAGTAGTAGTAGTAGTAGTAGTAGTAGTTTATTCTCGGAACTCTACAGAGTTAGAGCCAAAATTTAATATTTACAGATAATGATAAGAAAAAAATTACGCTGGCATGCCGCTATGCGTACACGCTTATTGTCCTCCCGTAATGTAGAAGTCGATAATACAGTATGCTATATATAACCTGTCTTTAAAGGACTGGATGCCTTGGTGACAATATAAAACTGTCCTTTATACACAGGTGTACAGTATATGGATGGTCAAATACATCAATTATTTAGCTTGGGACTAATTAGTTTCCTTTAGGTATATTTCAATGGTGGAGTCTTTACAGAGAGGTGTGCTTTAGAGCAGGCTTAACTATAGCCTATCCTTAAAAAAGAAATTATAATAATTAATAATACTGTAGGGGTGGGTGGGTATTATAAGGATTTAATATTTGACATGCCAGAATTTAGATAGTCTGACTAATAATATCTGAACAAGAGCGGGAAACGCACTTAAATGACGAAACACAGTAACACAGTGCAAAATAAAAACACGTGCCTTGTCAGACTTTAATTCTAGCAGGCGCTGCACGAGGGTTGCGCTGATTGGTTGATTTATTATGTGTAATAATTCGATTTATTACGTGTATTAAATCAACCAATCAATAACGAATACCCGCAATTCTAGCCTTCTGGTTGGTTGATTTATTACGTATAATAAATCGAATTATTATGTATAATAATTCGAATTATTATGCGTATTAAATCAACCAATCAATAACGAATAAAAGCCATTCTAGCTTTCTTAATGGTTGATTTATTACGCATAATAAATCGAATTATTATGTGTATTAAATCAACCAATCATTAACGAATACCTGCAATTCTAGCCTTTTGGTTGGTTGATTTATTACGTATAATAAATCGAATTATTATGCATAATAATTCGAATTATTATGCGTATTAAATAAACCAATCAATAACGAATAAAAGCCATTCTAGCCTTCTGAATGATTGATTTATTACGCATAATAAGTCGAATTATTATGCATAATAATTCGAATTATTATGTGTATTAAATCAACCAATTAATAACGAATACCAGCAATTCCAGCCTTCTGATTGGTCGATTTATTACACATAATAAATCGAATTATTATGCATAATAATTCGAATTATTATGCATAATAAATACCGAATTGTGACCCTGATGGCCTTCCATAATATATATATATATATATATATATATATATATATATATATATATATATATATATATATATATATATATATATATATATATATATATATATATATATATATATATATATATATATATATATAAACATATATATATATATATATATATATATATATATATATATATAAAACCAAACACAACAACGAATAGGAACAGTTTCACAAGATAATGCAGGGACCCATGTTTAGATATGCCCCGGTAATCTTTAGCTAAGCACCACCCACGCTTTGTCCGCGTTTGGATCAATCGATCCCTGTGCTTCCAGAAAACTATATGGTAAGCTGCTGACAATTTTGAGACTAATTTGACTGGGTGTTGTTGCTGCCTATCTTATCAACAGCGTCCAGTCAAATTAGTTTCAAAATATTCAACAGAATGTTTATTAAATAGTAAAGATATACAATTCGCATAACAACGCTTAATCCGTCATCAAGTATGACGTAATTGATTATAACGCCAATCTACACGTCACGTAGTTGATTATGAGGCCATATGATTGATGGATAAGTAGGAATTCCTGCATTCATTGATAATATTCTGATGACGAATGATAAGAAATCAGTAGATAATAATGTTCGTTTCCTTCATGAATGTGTGTGGGGGTTGGGGTGGTGAGGAGGGGTGGGATCGGGGTGTGATGGGGTGGGGGTGGGGGCACAGGTTGAAATCAACAGATTTGAACTGGGTGGCATTCTCTAACTATTCGCTGATCTTTTGTACTCCAAATATTATACGAACTATAACTTGAAAAACTGAGATCCATCGGCCAAAACTGAGAATTCGACATGGGTCAATTTTGTCTAAAATTGAGATATTCACGGGACAGATCTTTCAACTCCCTCTTAAACCCTTTAACACTCAAATTTGTTCCAAAGAAATATAAATTTTCTCATATAAAATCTCCATTTACAGACCAAGAGAAGTCTACTTTTGAAAATTTACCTCTGGAATGGCTGGCTCGGTTTTCGAGCCAGTCATTCCAGTGGTAAATTTTCAAAGATAGTCTTCTCTTGGTCTGCAAATGGATATTTCTCAAGGCCACTGCTGAAACCGTTTTCGCTGGTATGAGTGCTAACGGATTAATTCTGGTGTGGAATGTATATATCAATCATAAAAATGATTAACACAGAGAGAAAAACATGTATGGTAAGCCAGAATTTTAGTCTCTGTCTCTAAGGCCTCTTTCTCATTGCCTAATCCTGTTTAACTATTTCGTGTACTATGTCGGTTAATAATCAGCCGATATATCGGTTTGCATTCACACTGCGAGAAGATAGTCCCGGACTGGACGGTGATGCTATCTGGTGGAGAGCGAGATACAATACTGATCGTAGCGCTCCCTGCCAGAGAGTCAGAGACAAAGCTCACAGTAACGCTACCTGGCAAATTTTGACGGAATAGGCCGCGTTCACATAGAGAAGCTTGGCGATATATCGGAAGATAAACAATTTTGTGGTATTAAATTTCGAAGACGTGTTTATTCCGGTACAAGGTTGGTAGCAGTCGTATCTCTGACCACATGTCACAGCGTTCAAACAGCAAAACTCATTCATAGCGGTCACATGGTCAATGGTAGGTCATGATTTTGTCATGTACCATTTTTTATACCTCTGGCTGGAGGTCCGGTGACACTCTAGTGGCCTCGAGAAACCCTTCATTTGAATTGTGTGTGGAGGGCGACTATCTCCATTTTGTTCGCTGTCACGAAGCACCTACTTGACAGCTCCACCATCGAGCTATGTGCCAGCAAAGATGGTCTGTTTGATGTCCATTTAGAGATTACACGCTTCTAATCATTGGCATATCAGAGCAACCATGAACCTACACCACCTATAGCATACCTTTGCAGAGATGTGGCCTAAGTAGACAATAGAGCGCAACGCGTTCATTCAGATGATTCAGCTTAACACATAGCCTTAAACTGTTTGTGTAGGTTTTCAATTACCTTGCCTAGCATGGTGTTGTTGTTCCTCAACGCGTAGAGATCCTTCTCATGATTACTTGTGACGTGTGTCTGGAGCTCATCGTTGAGTTTTGTGCATGGCTCCATCCACGGTGACTGATCATGTGCCGATCAGTATACACCCTCGTGAACTTCATCACAGGGTTCCTTGTCCATCTCGTAATCTACAAGATTTTCTGATTAAAGAGTCTGCGTAAGCGCATATTTGTACTCTGAGTGCCCCTCTTCTCTTTCACCCTCATCCGGCCTGGTGCCAGCTGGGGCCTGTTGCGCATGTCGTGCAACTCTTCCAGATATTCAAGGTCCGCCTCCAGGAAATGGGCTTTGTCATCACCATCTGTGTGCAATGTAATCTCTCCGGCTGCACGCTGCCTCCGTCCTCCACTCTCTCACCCCCGCACCCAGTTAGAGAACCCACAGATGCCATGGTATTGCATCAAGTGATCAGCTTCACTCAGTACCAACAGACAGACCTCATTGTCATGCTCGAAACCCGTAATTGATGAATCTAGTGTATCGCTCAATCATATGACGTCGTAATCAACAACGCCACATGTAGGCTGACATCATAATCTATTACGTCATGAATCACGTGATTTGGTCCTTCTTAAGCTCTCAATAGTCCGTCAAGTTGTACGGAGTGTATGTCTTTACTATTTACTAAACATTTTTTTGAATATTTGGAACTAATTTGATTGGTCGATCTTGCTGCCATAAACCACACCAGCCACCAGTCAAATTAGTTTCAAAATATTCAACAGCTTTCCTTAATAGTTTTCTGGAAATTGAGATTCAGAGTGTGCATGGATTGATCGTTCCCAACATAGGCAACGTGTGGTTGTTGCTTAGCTGAAGATGGACGGGGCATGGCTAAAACTGGATTCATACATTGCCCGGCCATTATGCAACTCAAAACTCTTTTTACTACGCATGTCAGCAGCTGAAAAACCTGAGCGATTAATTATGTCATGAAATAAATACAAAACCTCATCCTATTTCAATGCTACAATCCTTCGAAGATCCCTTTCCCAGCGGAAATCCCGGAAGCATGCAGAGAGCCAGATTACCCGAGGTGTTTGAGCCATGAAACCTATGCCCAGTCATTGTCAGGAGAGTAAATCCATCGCTGATTAACTGATTAGTCACCTCTCAAAATTAACCAAAACCTTGACGAAGATGATAATCATATTAACGATGATAAAATAATTGATGATGATGATGATGATGATGATGATCATGATGATTTATGTAAACACCACGCATTGTATATTGTAGCACGGATTGCTCAGCCAGGTACGAACTGGCCCGGGTTACCCAGGTACGGAACAACCCAGTTTGAGATGCTCTCACCCCTCGTCCATTGGTTTTATAGGCCAGCGCATATGGGAGGGAGCCTCGTTCAGTCGGGTACGAATGGCCTGGGATAGCCGGGTACAGAACGACCCAGTAGTATAGGGGGGTTATAGACGCTATTGTTCTTTTCGTTGGAATGTGTTTTTAACCAATCAAAACACTCCATTTCAGTATGCTATTGTTTGGAGAACAATGGCGTCCAGCCACGCACAAATTTGTGTGTGGTTGGACGTTATTGTTCTCTAAACAATGGCGTCCATCCGCACACGTATTTGAGATCTGCATCACTCTGGAATGTTATATTATTTTGAAATAGTTAACCCTTAAAAGTTGTGTATTTTACGTTTAAATGTAGCGGCGGCGCTCCCCCCTCCATGGTTATCTACCGTTGTAAGATAAAAATAATAAGAGAGTAATGTAAAAAAATAGAGTTTAAGAGGTGGTCTCATAATGGAGGTCTTTTGAGTCGTATTAGTTGAGGTTGAGGATGTATGAGGAATTACGGTAGGATATTGATGTATATTTTGAAAATAATTTGACTGTCTCGTCGCCAACGTTAATTTATTAGTAAACTATTTTGTAGAATATTTAGAGACTAATTTGCCTGTAAGCTGTTACGGTCTTAGTAAGCAACAGCTACCAGACAGATTAGTAACAAAATATTAAAAATAATCTTGTATTAATGGTATGTAGTGTTCGGTTGGAATGGTAACCAAGACTTGGTGGTGATGGATTCATAGGATTGTATCCCGGGTTGAAAAAGTTCACCCTTTCACCGATGAATTCCCCATATCTCATTTTCCTCGATACCATACAGGAAAACTGTTGAATATTTTGAAATTAATTTGAGGTTGCTAGCGTAAATTTATTAGTAAACTATTTTTGTTGAATATTTTGTAGACGTATTGACTTTTAACCGTCATTACGCACAAATTGTTTTTTAAATACTTAATATTTCAATAACGTCAGTCGTTTTAGATGTTGTACGATGGTTAAAATGTGGTCATTCTATCTCTGAGGGTTCCGTGTGTTTATAGAATTGTATGTCGAGCGTACTTATGCTAAAAAGAGTATTTGTTGTGTATGGCTTTAATTTAACCATTACCGATACATTAGCCGTGAGATTGGTCCTTAATCGATTTACAAACACGGCACGTGTTAATAATGAAAGAATGTTAAAACACCACCCGTCTCGTTCTAAGCACAAGATATTACAATGTCCTCGCCAAGAGTTTTTTAAAAATCGATAATAACGCCTGCACCCGCTCACCGGCTATTGTTGTTTACCGACGCGTAAAGATTTGGCAATTAAGAGCTACATTTTGAGCATAGTAGCATAATCATAGATGGCCGTTTACTACAAATATAAATATATCCTTTTGGCTACAGAGCAGTGATACGTTATAACCATGTTTTTACTTTATAATTCAGTCCTGCCATAAGCGACCACCTCGTGTTGCACCATTACATGGACGCTAACGACTTTCTTAACCCTTTTAACCCTCGAACTTCTTCAAGAAAATTCCCATTTTCTTCATATTCATATTTTTAGTACAGGAGAAGACTATTTTTGAAAATTTATCATTGGAATGACTGGCACTGCAGGCAATCCATTTGTCTAGACATTGCACCTGCAAACACCTCCCACCAACCACCACCACCATCATCATCACCAACACCCACCACCACCACCACCAACACCACCACCTCCACCACTATGACCTACAACCAACACCATGCATTAACCCCACTACCACCACCCATGCACCTGCCAACCCATAGCAAATTTCTTCATATTCATACTTGCATCTTTAACGAAGGCTATTTTTGAAAATTTATCACCGAAATGACTGACTCTGACAGCTATCCATTTGTCTAGACATTGTTGTCGGAATGTGTGAGAGCGCCGTGTTTGAAAAAAAATGGCATATAGGTTGGAGAGGGTATGTCAATGAGGATTTAATAAAGGTCACGCTTGTATGCACATGTGCTAATATGCGATACTGCTAGTTATACATTGTACCCTTGTGTGTGCGTGCATGCCCCGGTGTGCGCCCTTGTATGCATGCATGCGCCAGAAGACTATTTTTGAAAAGTTATCATCAGAATGACTGGCTCTGCTGGCTATCCATTTGTCTAGCCATTGCAACAGCAAACACCACCCACCAACCACCTCCATCCCCATCATCATCACCAACACCCACCACCATGACGACGAGCATCAACACAACCACCTTCAACACCACTGCCACTAGCACCACCACCGCCAGTACCGACATCCACCACCAACCACTAGGCACCACCACCACCACCGCATGTTGCGGATTGCGACCGCTTGTTGTAGATTGCGGATTGCGGTTCGCATGTTGTGAATTTGCGGGTGTATGTTGCGGATTGCGGGCGCATGATGCGGATTGCGCGCGTATGATGCAGATTTGCGGGCGCATGTTGTGGATGGCAACAAGTATATGTACATGCCTGAACACACATACACGCCAAAATGTATACGTACATGTGTGATTTGCGGGTGCATGTTGCGGATTGCGGGCGCATGATGCAGATTGTGGGCGCATGTTGTGGATTTGTGGGCGCGTATTGTGGGGTTGCGGCCGCAGTACATATAATCCTATAAATGGTACAAATTCAATCCCTTTTCTCATTCCAGTTTAAACATCACAAAGTGGATGGACGTGTAACTGCAGAGTAGTTAGGCAGTCAGATTCCTTTGTAGAATCTTGTAACTTGAATTCTTGCTAGATTTATCCTATAATCAATATGCCGAGACATAAATGCTTTGAATGTGCTTAAACTTTTAATAGGTCAAATGACCTGAAGCGGCATAAGATCCGATTCCATAATGATGAAGATAGCCAAAATCTAGACAGTGAAGATGAAGAAATGACTGAGATGAATAGTGATGATGATGAGCTAGCGGAGTCGGAGAGTGAAGCTGGTGATTACTCAGCAGAGACTGAGAGTGAAGATGAAGGTGAAGATGAAAAAGAAGCCATAGGCAATGAGGAACTATTTACCATATTCCAAAATATTAAGCAGGTCTTAGAAACTGAACAATCAGGTTTAGAAGATGATGATGGTGAAGTGGACACAGATCCAAATGGTGTAGGCAATGTGCGTATTTCCGTATATGCTGATGCTTTAGTTACAAAGTGTATAGACATAGTGTTTCAGTGGAGAAGATTACAGAACTCTACACTCATTAAAATAATTTGTCAGGAAATTAAAGATTTTATTGACGAGGGGTATGCGTTATGATGAAGCGGTCTTCTCAGCTTTTCGAAAAAGAGAGTTTCGGATCAAGAAGTACATAAGGAACCATCTAGATGCTGACGATAATGATGATGATTCTGTTGGTGATGGATCTGATCCATAAGGAATCAGTTATTGATAAATGGATCTCCAGTACATTCACTATTTGTTTATGCTACAGTAACTATATGTTTTATCATACGTAATATTTTTTCAATGTAAAAATATGGATACAAATAAAACAGTGGTTCTTTATGCGTGTGTTTGATGATTGTAGCTTCCCAGCCGGGTCCCCCCCCCACATCTGTCGATATACAAATTGGAGTCCTGTTGTACTTAGTGGTGATGGTGGTCGGGTTGGCGGTTGGTGGAACTAGGTGTTGTGGTGGATGATGGTGGTGGAGTTAATATTTGGTGGTGGGTGTTGGCGCTTAGTGGGTAGTGGTGCTGATGGTTATAGAGGGATGGTGATGGTGGTGATGGTGGTGGTGATGGTCGGTATTGGTAGTAGGTGGTTGTGGCCACAATGTCTAGACAATGGTTAGTCAACTATATTATTTTTGTTGTCGGGGTCTCATTGACTAAGTACTCATAATGCATTCATACTGTGTGTACCCGGACATGATAATTTTTCCTAGTTTTATTACCTTTAACTGGCTGACTGGCGAGGTGTTTCAGATATTCCAGGGATCTACTTCCTACCAAAATATTTTGGAAACGATTTGAGCAAAAGTTGATGCAGACGGTCAAATTATTTTCTAAATATTCACTAAATATCATGGAAACGATTTGATAGAAAGTTGTTGCTAACACAGCAGTCAAATTATTTTCAAAATATTCGTACAACACACATTGCCGGCCTTGTAAACAAGTATGCTAGTATACCTCATCCTCGTGCCAGGCAGCACCGCTCTAGCATACCTCATCCCTCCTCCTCCTCACTCGTTCGACCTCAATTATGCGACTACCTCTACACTCATTCCAGGGATGTTATCTTCTAATTTTTCAAACCTAAATCGTGGCGCATTGGTGGTTTAAGCGAATAGTTTTGATACTAATTTGACATAGGAAGCTACAATTCGCACTAGCGCCTTCATGCACACAAACTCTTAAAAAAGTGCTGTTCAATGCGTCAATTTGACATAGGAAGCCACAATTCCACTTAGTTTCAAAATACTTTTTTTACTACAACCACGAGGGACCTCATCGACCACCTAATTAATACGTTAAATGATACAAGGGTGCTCGTCATTATTCGTCAACGATGACGATGGTGGTCATTGTTCCCACCATTTTTATAACAATTTTTAAAATTTAATAATTAAATGACTGACGCTTTAAAGACCACTCCTTAAATACGAGATGCATGATTATTATCTATATAATATTATGCATACAACATCGCTTGGCTTAGCTATATATTACCCGCATAGAGATGTAATTTGCTCTCTTTTAAAAAAAATTAAATGACTGGTAGGAAGCCGCTTAGTTTCATGTTTGAGGGTTTTAGATGAAGGTTAACGTGTTTGCATACAAATTGAAGGATTAAAAGTGAATCATAGATGCTTTATGCACAATAATGAGGTGGTCAGAGAAAACATATTTCCCTGGATACTTTTTTAACACGCACAGATTTTTATGCTCATAAACCATTTAACAAACTGATCCATCGCGTCCAGCCCGTGAACATATCCAAGATTTTCACCTGCAATGTATGTGTCATTATATGGAGGCCAGTACGCGATAGTTCTTGAAAGGATGATAGTCATCTCACGCGATATTCCGTACATTTTTTTGTGGTAGAGTGATGTAGTATAAATGTAAATGTTAATGTACATTCGGCTAAAATGTTGCGGATTTGCGGGCGTGTGTTGAGGATAGCAACAAGTATATGCACATGCCTGAACATGCATACATGCCAAAATGCATACATACATGTGCGGCCGCATGCGGGCCATGTGTTGCGGATTTGCGGGCGCATGTTGCGGATTTGTGGCCGCAGTACATATATTCCTATAAACGGTACAAATTCAATCCATTTTCTCATTCCAGTTTAAACATCGCAAAGTGGTTGGATGTGTAACTAACTGCAGAGTAGTTAGGTAGCCTTAGGCAGTCAGATTTCATCTCATGTGATATTCCGTATATATTTTTTTTGTAGTAGAGCGATGTGGCATAAATGTAAATGTTAATGTACATTTGGCTAAAATGGCCAGCAGTACAAACTTTGCCGGATCAGACACTGGGTATGTGCGATGTTGTTGGTGTTCCATCAACATCCACGACACCATATGCCGACGGTCGAAACACGAGAGGGTCTGTAGGCGTATGATCAAGAAAACAGAACCTAAAGAGATGGTGTACACCTGCAAGGAATGCTATTGTCTATTACCAATCAAACAGTATCCGCATGGGTGTCCTGTAATCGGTGATACTCCGACTGATATACAAAAAGCAAACATGACGCAATTTGTTACCAAACTGACAACCACGCCTGTGCGGATATGCGAAGACTGAGACCTATCTCAAAACACGGCCCTTTTCAGGGCCCACAAATCATTTGAAAGAGAACTCTTTGTCTGTTCAAAAAAATAAAATAATGTAATACAGTTTTTACACACAACAACCCTCTTCACAAATGCATACGCAAGCACACATTCTGATCCGTCAAAAGTGGTCGATGGATGCTACTGTTCTAAATGGGCATCTGTACGTTATTGTTCGTGGTCGATTAATGCATTGCCATTGACTAGGAATGCATTTTGTTCATATTTCTGAAAATTTTATAATTAAATGACTGCCATTTTAAAGACATAAATACGATAGATAACACTATCTATATAATAGCATAGGAAAAATTACTGTGTAGGTGTCTGATTTTTTTTAATTAAATGACTGGGGAACACATTTTGCTGATATTTTGAAATTTTAATAATTAAATGACTTGCACTTTAAAGAATCGCCTTAAATACGTAAGATAAAATTATATATATATATATATATATATATATATATATATATATATATATATATATATATATATATATATATATATATATATATATATATATATATATATATATATATATACAACATAGATCACTATAACCCGTGTAACGCAACGCTCTGATTTTTTTTGAAAATTAAATGACTGGGAGTTTGTTCATATTTAAAAAAAATTTAATAATTAAATGATTGACGATTTAAAGACATAAATATGGTAGATAAAACTATCTATATAATATTATACAACATCAATTGTCAACGATGACCATTTCCATAACAATTTTGAAAATTTAATAATTAAATGACTGCCATTTTTTAAATGACTTAAACCAAGGAGGAGATTAATGGTGACTAAACCAACAGCGGCTTACAATCAATTATTTTCAAAATATTCGTACAGAGATAGCGCGCAAGACGTTGCTGCGGCGAATACGCTAGCATACGTCAGCCATCCTCCTCATCCCTCGCGACACCTCCACGAGCGACCACCTGTATTTTCTTAAAGGATCACCAGGCGAATAAAGGAGCGCTCTCATGCATGGAGAAAATGCCAAGCAGATGGTGGCTGAGATAGCATTCCTCCCTCCTCCTTCGACCTCCGTTATCAGACCACCTCTCTCTCTCTCTTACCTAACATCGCCTAATAAGAAATTAAAATTTACACAGTCAAAAAAGCTTTTCAAACTATTCAGCAACCAATCAATTTATTCAGCAACCAATCAAAATATTCAGCAACTGATTATCATAATATTCAGCAACCAAATATCAAAATATTCAGCTACCACTCAAATTATCAAAATATTCAGCAACAAATTATCAAAATATTCCGTGAGGGTATGCTCAGTACGTGCGTGTGTTGGTGCCTCAGGTGCGTGCGTGTGTGTGGGTATGTATGCGAAAAAAGTAGGACACCCTTGTGGATGATGGATCAGTAACAAATTTCCATCGATACAGACGCATTCAACCACATATTCCACTTAGAGTAACGCCTTTCATCGTGGTACATACCAACGACATTATTAGTTCATGAGGAAACAGGCATTGACAAAAATCTAACATCACATGACATTAAAGCGAATGAAGTGGAAATGTTTAATGGCAATATGAGTAATGCGCGAACACACCATAAATATGCATAAAGCATTCACGCACCAAAACATGATATTCTAATAATTGCCCAAGGGAATTAGTACATATGTCCACTCAGCTAAGAACTAGGAAATGATATGATATTGTATCCAGAGCACAAAGCTGTACACATTCGCAACTACAAAGTGAAATCTCCTAGCGAGTAACATAGGTGATAATTCAACAGTAATTTTGAATATTTCTAAAAAAAACACGTAGTACGGGACTTGAGGTACTAACATGTTCTTTCATTATTAACACATGGTATGTTTGTATCTCGATTCAAGATTGATCTCACGGCTATTCAAGACGTATGGATAAATCATACGCAACAAATAATCTTTTTAGCATAATTACGCTCGACATACAATTCTATAAACATACAGAACCCTCAGAGATATAATGACCACATTTTAACCATCGTACAACATCTAAAACATCTAAAACAACTGACGTTATTGAAATATTAAGTATTTAAAAAACAATTTGTACGTAATGACGTCTACAAAATATTCAACAAAAATAGTTTACTAATAAATTAACGTTAGCAACGTCAAATTAATTTCAAAATATTCAACAGTTTTCCTGTATGGTATCGATGAAAATCAGATATGGGGAATTCATCGGTGAAAGGGTTAACTTTTTTAACCCAGGATACAATCCTATGAATCCATCACCACCAAGTCTTGGTTACCATTCCATCCGAACACTACATACCATTAATACAAGATTATTTTTAATATTTTGTTACTAATCTGTCTGGTAGCTGTTGCTTACTAAGACAGTAACAGCTTACAGGCAAATTAGTCTCTAAATATTCTACAAAATAGTTTACTAATAAATTAACGTTAGCGACGAAACAGTCAAATTATTTTCAAAATATACATCAATATCCTACCGTAATTCCTCATACATCCTCAACCTCAACTAATACGACTCATAAGACCTCCATTATCAGACCGCCTCTTAAACTCTATTTTTTTACATTACTCTCTTATTATTTTTATCTTACAACGGTAGATAACCACGGAGGGGGGAGCGCCGCCGCTACATTTAAACGTAAAATACACAACTTTTAAGGGTTAACTATTTCAAAATAATATAACATTCCAGAGTGATGTAGATCTCAAATACGTGTGCGGGTGGACGCCACTGTTTAGAGAACAATAACGTCCAACCACACACAATAGCATACTGAAATGGAGCATTTTGATTGGTTAAAAACACATTCCAATGAAAAGAACAATAGCGTCTATAACCCCCCTATAGTACTCGACCCGCTCCAGGATTCTCCGGCCCCACCCCAATTGGTTCCGTAGGCTAGTGTGTGTAGCCATTGAAGAGAGAGCTGAAAATGATCTGTAAGAACACCTACTGCGCATGTGAAGCAATAAGAGATAGCTCACCTACGCTATGCTGAGAGTGTGGGGAATGGCATTCCTATGTACATATAATTATCAGAAATTGAGGGAAACCCTAATACGGACCCTTTCCAGCCATCTTGGTATGAATCAACACCAGGACTCGTTGAGAAATACCAATCTCTTTACAGATTTGAAATCGGTTCAGTATTGGCAGAGATATCAGTAAAAGGAAATAGGTCTGATTAATTCCCCAAAGTTGGTTTAGATTGCCATCGCGCATTTGCTGGTAGCGTGACGTCATAAACACGTGTTCGTCATATGCTGCCCCCCTATGAAGTGCGCGATGATTGGTTGTGCTCCGCTATGACGACTGTCGATTGGTCACCATACAGTATAAAAGGGCTCGCTCTGGCAGTATTCCTCAGTTCGTGTCTCTGTTCGGCCAACTGACGATCGCTGGAAACATAGGCAATCTCGTTCACTCCTAGTCGCCTCGCTCCACCCAGGAGTATAAATGGGTACCAGTGTAAAAACTGTGGAAGTTACCAATAATAGACTGAAATAAAACCAGTCTAGAATGGCGTGAATGGGACCTGGAATCAGGGACTCGATAGACACCAACAAAACCAATAACTTTGTATTTCTGAGTTGGACCGTGTGTCGTCCGGCGCAAGGAACATTATCCATGCTTACTGCGTAGCATTCGCTGTTCTAGCAATCTACACCAACGCAGCTTATTTCAGCTCCTGTTCTCGTTTCGGAGGCTCACACACACATCGTGAACGCCGGATCAATTTGTACAGCCCCGCGCCAACAGAAGCTAATAAGCTATATTAAATGAAGGTTTCCCATCCACCAACATCTGGGACCTTCTGTGAGCCATTTTTTGATATTATTACTTTTCTTTGTCATTACTTTTTGATGGCTAAATAGTTATATATTTTCTTAGACCACGCAAACGCTAAACTTATACTATACAGCTTCACTAACTACAACACTTACCTTCTTAAATACGGCAACACTTTTCACTAGAGTCGTCTCTCGTGCCTCGCCAAAACGGCTCGATATACCATGACTAATCCTAACTAGTATTAACCTCAGATATTTTGTTAGGATAGAGTAGATATGGACAACTGCTCGAATGACGGAGTGCTGTTTAGTGTAAAGCCTCTATCTCGGCACTGCTGCCATAATCATAGCCGGGCGGATTTCCATAATTGGCCACTAAGTTTATGGCCTTCTAAATTCCTAGAGCAGCTGTCTCTTCCTATGACTCTCCGGCCTCTGGCCAACTAATTGTCTGGTAGTTCTCTCCGCTGGTTTGGTTGGCGCCCACCCGAGAAATCACAGAGGTTTCTCAACAGTGAGAATCAAAACAGTGATGCTTCATTCACTTCCCCTGTACCTTCACCAGTACCGTTAGCTAGTCTTTACGCCAAAGCAGGATTCCCTGCGCCAAGCAGTGGACTTCAGGGCAATTACATAACCCTAACACAGCTAAATGTTAGCTCCAGGGAGCGAATCTCATATGGTTCACTCTCGACACACTTGGCGTTGGCTGAAAAAAATGTGCGGTTGTGCTGACACATGGCTAGAAGTCGCTCATCGGCTTTGGGCTCATCAACCGGCAACATGTATGTGCCACCAGCCTGACGGAGTGGTCCAATGGGTACGTGCCGAGATGGTTGCCCAGGATAATCCGCCAGGAGGGCAACCTGTCATTAAAGTTAGGTAAACACTGATCCATTTGAGGCATAAACCATATGTGTTTGGACCCAATAACTAAAGGCTGGCCTAGCTCCTCAAGAAGGACCGCAAAAATAATGTGGCGTCGACTGAACTAGTGACTAACCCAATTGGTGACAGTACCGGATTCTGTTGAAACCAGCGCTCCGCCACAACATAAAACAGCGTGCACCCCCTCACTAAATAATTAAACATTTATATAAGTGTATCACACTTTGGAATTGATCTAGATGGGAGAACGGTTTCGGCTGCCTCTCCTCCTCCGCTTCGACATTGTAGGCATTTTCCTTTGACGGAGGCCCACGTGAGGCACTTTCCAACCAATTTATTGACCCATGTGAGGCGTTAGTTTATATTAAATTAATTAGCCACGCTAGGACTACTCCTTTACAGCGGTACCTACCGTATAACTAACGATAGGTTGGGTATAGTTGGCGAGACTTCTTCTTTTCATTCGCTGATCATATCGCCAGTCCTGTAAGTGACTATCGACATGATCATATGCGTTAAGTGCGTGGATCCATGGTTTATTAGAGTGCGCCGTGCGGCCTGGCACCTCCGTCTTCAGCACTCGAGGTTTCTGTCAGGGTTACCTCACCCTTACCCCCTTTAGTCGCCTCTTACGACACGCAGAGGATACGGAAGGTGTATTCTAAGCCCCACCTACAGGGCAGTATTTGGCGAGACATAACACAGACGGCCAATACGTCACTTTATCATATTGTGGATAATGATTTCTTATTGTTAATTCGGTATCTTTCCAGCTAAACGCCGGCTTACGACTTGCTGTGCAATTATACTTCTAAATTTAGGAAACCAATAATGCAGAGACTTAGCTGCTACACCAATAGTAGTGATGGCACGGTAGTGTTCGCCACAGGCGGAAATGATCGCCCGGCCTCACTGGAACGCCCTAGAGGTCGGTCTTTGTTGTCGCCGGTGATGCGCACGCTCCTTTCTCCCTCCATTCTCCGTACCCGAGTCTAGCTAACCAACAGCGTCGTAGTTCTCGAGTACTCGTCGGATTCCGAGAAGAAACTGTGGGGCAGCGCGACGTCGGAGCTACAATTTATCAATATTACAGCCTCACTATGTTGCCTGGGTGAAATAAAGAAACTGAATATTCTAGAGAACTCACATAGATAGGTAAAACCCGAGTTACACAATCAGATAGATTGTACAATCTGTCATACGACCCATAGGCATGAGTACACGCCGTGCAACAAATTGTACAATCTATCTGATCCTGTAACTCGGAACTTAATTCAGAATAACTCATTTTGCCAACAAGATCTGGAGGAATGTCAGTCGTCGAAATATGCGCTTAAATTTGTCCTTAGTTGATATGGTAAATTGATTAAAAGTAGATAAAATGCATTTGATAGTCTTTCTGAAAGGTCTCAGTAATTATTGTATTAATTGTTATTTGCTGTTGTCTTTCAAGCATGGTGATATAAATCAGGTTCATGGTAACAAGGTTGAGCCAGTGTTCTAGCATATGTACAGATTTGGTAGACATAATCAGCAAGATACACTACAAAACAACCGCGGATAACGGTTCTATGGGACTATACCCATGAAATGGTTGTTTATTCTAAATGAAATCCTTAGAAATGTATAATATATAAAAGTAAACAGAATTGTAACAGTGCGTATTGTCACTTTAATGGGTGGTGATCGTAATGTTTATTCACCTTAGGTTAATAGAATTTAACTATTTCATTTGGGAAACTGGCCAAAATCGGCGTCTACAGTCATCTTAAGGAGCCAGTCATTCCAGCGGTAAATTTTCAAAAATACTCTTCTATTGGCCTGCAGATGGGCATTCATACCAAGCAAATATACCGGCCATTCTCTCATAGGTGACCGCTTGTGTATTATTTATTTCGGACTACGTGCACACATTTTCCGGATATCAGCTCGTACAGACTCTCCAGCAAACATATAAATCCAGGGGTTAATTGCCGAGTTCATGAAGGACATATACTCAGATACGGTTGTCACTTTCGAATCCGTTTTGCTTGGAGGTACATCAAACAAACTGCGGCGTAAATACTGTACTATCGTCGGTAAGACTGACACGAGATATATAATCAGTACCAGAGCAATTGCCCGTGTGTCGGTCTGTTTACGCCTCTGTTGGTCAGTATCTGATGCTCCTGATGACGTCATAGCTACAGATTCTGTTTCCTTACATACTAAAGTTAAATGTTTGGAGAAGTGAAATCCGGCAGTAGTTACAAATGGTAGGATAGCCCACGTTAATGCTATCCATACGCTGAGGAAGTAGGCGTCTCCGTGGAACGTACAAACGTAGATTCTTTCATTGTTGTACTGTAGTTCAATAGGTTTAAAGAAATTGCACAAAGTGAAAGCTTGGATAGCGTCTGCAGTCCAAATTAATAGGCAGATCTTAATTAGAAGGCCAACCGTGACTTTTGCACGCGAGGCCAGCGGGTACACAAGCTGAAAAAATCTGAAAAATAGAATGAATCACGTTACTAAAATGTAATGTTGATGTGGCTTATTGATAAATCAAATTTTGTCATGAGTGTGATCATAAATATGATTAACATATGTCAAGCCTATACTCGGTCAATGATAGGGAATAATCCAGTTTTATCTGGAGATGTACTGGCAGATCTACTGGTCATAATGGATGGATCCGATCTGTCACTCAAGTATATGGCGTCTTAATCAAGTACGTCAAATGTTTGCGGCCGTGACAATTAAAATGCATAATCAATGACGTATCTAGTTCTGTAATGAACATTAAATAGTCCATCAAGTGTACGAATTGTATGCCCTTTCTATTTAATAAGCATTCTGTTGAATAATTTGAAACTAATTTGACTGGACGACTTATGCAAATTAGTTTCACAATATTCAATGACATACATGTATAATTAGATTCTGAGAATTCAAGATTCAAAGTATATAAATTGATTGCAACACGCGCAAAGGTGGGCGGAGCTTTGCTAGAAATGGGCGGGAAATAGCTAGAAATGCATCCGTATATTATTCGTTAGTTGAATTAGGGCGCATTCTAATGTGACAATACAGTGACCAATTGGCGACTACAGTGGTCTAGTTTAGCATTCGATCTAAATGGACCTTTCCAGTTTATTCATCCATCACATGACGTAATAATCAAAGACGTGACCAGTAGTATTACGCGGTAATCAATGATGTCATAAATAATGGATAAGTACAACACGAACGATTAATTGAAGACGGACTAAGCATTGATGTACGGAGTGCATGTCTTTACTATTTAATACACATTCTGTTGAATATTTTTAAAGTAATTTGACTGGGCGCTGTCAAATTAGTTTCAGAATATTTAATAGCTTACCTGTACAGTTTGCTGGAAATTGATTGTTAGTGAGTTCAGGGATCGATCGATCCCAACACTGGCAAAGCGTGGGTGGAGCTTAGCTAGAGATGGGCGTGTATAGCTAAAAATGGAAAGGTCCATTCGTCTATGCAGAATAGAGAGTTTGACAGATGACAACATTTGATAGGAATGAATCAGACAAGACGATAGTAAGCGCTATTAACCGAGACTGCGAGCCCAGTGCAGGATACATTGGTTTCAGGTAGACTCAGCCACACAGAGGTGGGTGGCTACTGCATCGCATAGGGGCGAAAACACAAGTGATTAGAGAGCCTCTACCTGCCGAGCCTGATAATATTTTCACAAGGAGTCCATTGTGTATTCAGAAATGTACCGTAGCTCTGGAGTGAGTCATTGATGCCCGAGAAGTGGTATTGGCTAACGCATTGCATGGACGGGAACAAATAATTGGTACTGAGACGATGGGTGTTGTTTTTGGTCAATTGCTCAAAGCAAAAGAATACGGAGTGTAACTGTAACAGAGTTGGCACTGTGGGTCCAACAGTAAAATGGAATTCTTTAACCCCCGCCAGAGTCTCAAAACGTAAGCAAGTAGTTTATACAGACCTCGAAGCTTGCAATACACAGGTGGGTCTCTGATAATAAATGGCAGACAAATGTTCACAAAACGTTCAGTGTGTGATGAATATAGCGTAATCACAACAGGAATAGATGTATATACCCATAGTAGTAATAGTAGTAGTAGTAGTAGTAGTAGTAGTAGCAGTAGTAGTAGTAGTAGTAGTAGTAGTAGTAGTAGTAGTAGTAGTAGTTGTAGCGGAAGCGGCAGCGGCAGCGGCAGCCTGCAGCCTGCAGCGGCAGTAGTAGTCGTAGTAGTAGTAGTAGGAGTAGTAGTAGTAGTAGTAGTAGTAGTAGTAGTAGTAGTAGTAGTAGTAGTAGTAGTAATAGTAGTAGGTGTAGTAGTAGTAGTAGTAGTAGTAGTAGTAGTAGTAGTAGTAGTAGTAGTAGTAGTAGTAGTAGTAGTAGTAGTAGTAGTAGCAGTAGTAGTAGTAGTATACCTCCTTACCTTAGAATGGCGAATACAACTATATGATATGAACTTGAGAGAAAGGAGACGTGTAGAAGTGCTGTAGTTACACTGCACATCCATGGCGGGATCAACATAATCGGTGATACACATAGCCACATCAGGCTCGCCGTGCACACGCCCAAATCGGAAACGCAGAGACTAAGAATCACACAGAACATTGGAGATTTGTAACGTTTATAGTAGATCAGGTATACAAAGAGAAGCGAGTTAGCAATGGTTCCAGAGATATACATAGCAGAAAGAACGATTTTCAACGTCAATATCTGACTTGAATCGAATCCATTAGGGTAACGAAAATCACGTACCGGTACAACGGGATTATGTCCTGTTTGAGTAGAGATGTCGGTTGTATTTTCCACGTCAGATTCGAACCAACGTTTGGTAGTAGGCAACATGTTGAGAGTCACTTCTTCGCTCCATGTGTGACTGGACATTGTTTGGATAACGTTAGTGGTTTATCAAGAGATAAACAGAGAGAATGTGTAATAAAACGGGATCTTCTTATGCTCTGTCAAAGATATTTGACGATTCTCACAAGAAATTTCATTGCAAATATGTTGTCTTTGATTTTACAAACTGTTATAGGTTATTATGGATAGATGGTGGTGTACAAAATATACAGATTTGTATTGCTTCCGGTTGACTTCAAGAGTACCAATGTCTCTGTCGTTCACAACTGTCGTCTTCCAATAGCACGTAAATACTGAAAGCAACTAATAATAATAATAATAATAATAATAATAATAATAATAATAATAATAATAATCATTATTATCATCAGATTTTATTATTTAATCCATTGGCTGCGATTTCTAATACTATTTTAGGAACTGCTAGAAATTTTAATGCAGCTTTGACAGGCAATCAGCATACATCACATCGTAAAACAAAATATGTTAAGTACTTAAAATAAACACTGTAATATAAGATACCTACAATGAATTGTCTGTCTCAATACTGCTGAAGATTGACTCAGAAGCGTTCTTCGTCGGAGATGACAGCAACACTCACTACATATTAATCTATGCAGCTTGTACTTATTTACATCGTCTTCACAAAGGTAATGATTTTCTTTGAATGATTGCTAATCAATGGTGTTTCAGTGTTATTGGACATAATCTTCATTTTCTCATTGATGTAATACATCTGAAAGCTTTAGCGTCTGAGCTTTATTGTTTGTGATCCCTTTCATTCATGGCACAACGGGGAAGGTGACGCATCATGTCTGTAGTAGGCCACCATGTGTATGATCAGAGCGTCCACAAGAGCAACACCAGAAATAGTAACGATACAACCAGCGATAACCGAAGCAGTGTTTAGTATCATCAGCAGCAGCAAAAGCAATCGTTATTAGCATTGCTATCGTATATATTGTCTAGATCACTCCTGCGCGTACCCTCACTATGTGGCTGGTTGTCGCGACCACCGATGACCTGAGTTCAGTAAATCAGCAGTGCGCCTTTCAGATTTTGATCACGTCGGTACTAGCGGCCGGTAGTAGCTGTTCAACTGATGTTCTCATTTCATGTTTCATTTCATTTTGGCATCTTGTCAGCAACTATCAGTCAATTGTAACGTTGCTCAGTACTCTTCTCATTCTTCTGTCATCTTTTTCAGTAATCAGACAGTAGTAGTAGTAGTAGTAGTAGTAGTAGTAGTAGTAGTAGTAGTAGTAGTAGTAGTAATAGTAGTAGTAGTAGTAGTAGTAGTAGTAGTAGTAGTAGTAGTAGTAGTAGCCATTCCCTCGTTGACGCACCTGATAAGATGCCCAACAACTTATGAGCCCTGGTCCCCAAACAGGCTTAATCCGGGTCTGTTCATCGCTGATTTGAAATACATTGAATGATTCCCAACGTGGATCCCTGCATACTCTCCATTGATAACGCATGTTACTGGGCCAATGCCGGACCATCTTGGACCGGTATTGGTCAAGTACCAGCCCAGCAACCCGCGTTATTAGCCTATGGTAAGTTTTCAAACTGATACCACACATCACATCATTGTCAACATGCATACCATCAGTCAGTCATACCTATCTGTGACTAGATGAAATTCCCTTGTCATAGTTCTCACCGAGAACATTTCTTATGCAAATTTGAGGGATTAAATTTAATAATATACAGGCCGTAGTAGTAGTAGTGATAATAATAATAATAATAATAATAATAATAATAATAATAATAATAATAATAATAATTAGAACACATTTACTGAAATAACTGTAAATCTGCGATGACTGGGCATTAAGGAGTATTATAAGCCCTCTTCTCATATGATCATTGAACATGTATGATGCTGATAGAAATTCTAAGTGTTGTCACAGTTCAAAGATCCATAGTTGAAATTACCATAGTTTTACACAGGGTATGGAGAAGCTGATTTCTTGAAAACCGATAGCCTTGAATCTAAAGTATAAAATAATGTGCCCTGATTTGCTGTAGCGGAATTTTTACCAAAATTAAGGGAAATTCCATTAAATGTCAAATAAAGGAGAAATTAATGAATTAAAAGTAAAGGGAGACAATTCATGCAAAAAGAATTTGGCATGAATTACCTCCCTTTATACATGTTGAAGTTGATTGTGTCAGTTCAATATGATGCTCTTTTGGATGCCTCTTTGGAGGCCCATGTTAGAATACAAGGTTGTGTTATGAATAATTATTGCAAGTCTCAGGAAATTCTTTTTTAATTCCCAAAATTCAAGGCTTAATAACTTTGCGACGGCTTATAGCGGCATTACACGGTTGTGATTTCCATGTTCAGCGTACACAAATTACTTCCGTATCAAATTTTTGTGATGATATCTCTATTGATAAGATACTTAATATTACGATTTGAAATGTCCGTTATTTGCTTAGATTGGTTATATGAATTAGTGGATGGAAGTGTGGACGGATGGAGCGGATGGATGAACAGATTGGTTGGTGTGTAGGTGGGCGAATGGATGGCTGGCTGGATGGCTGGCTGACTGACTAGCTGTCTGGATGGATGACTGGCTGGCTGGCTGACTGGCTGACTGGATGGATGGATGGATGGATGGATGGCTGATGGGTGGGTGGGTGGGTGGGTTGACGGACGGAGGATTAATTGTGAAATTTAGTGATTGATAGATCACGCTTGAATAGATGTTAAGAGATGTTCATATAATAAAAATCAACCGAATCGCGAGAAAATTGGTATGTGTGTTTACACTCAGCTACCTTTCACTGAGGCGGTGAGCAGTTGGGTACGTAATAGATGGATTGGGATGGGAATGGATAGATGGATCGATGGAAGGATGGTTTCATGAATTGTGTAAGGGTATGGATGGATGGATAATTGTGATATGGATAGGGAGACGAATGTAAGATAAATTGTGAAATTTACCGATTGATATCTCATTGGATAATTATTAATACGATTTCAAAACGTGATTTAGCGCCATAACGCTATCTCTCTTAATATTTCCATGAACATTTTTAGAAACTACCAAACTTCAAGTCTTAATAACTGTACAACGACTTACAGCAGCGCTACACAGTTGCGATTTTCATGTTCAGCGAACAATAATTAGTGCTTTGTCACATTTTCGTGACGATATCCCCATTGAAAAGATACTTAATATTACGATTTGAAATGTTTGTTATTTTCTTAGATTGTTTATATGAATTAGTGATGGAAGGGTGGATGGATGGAGTGGACGGAGAGATGGACAGATGGGCGGGTGGGTGAATGAACAGATGTGTGTGCGTGCGTGCGTGCGTGCGTGCGTGCGTGCGTGCGTGCGTGTGCGTGTGCGTGCGCGTGCGCGTGCGCGTGCGCGTGCGCGTGTGCGTGTGTGTGTGAGTAGGCGGATATATGCATAGATGGATGGATGGATGATAGATGGATGGATGGATACATGGACCAAATAGACAGATCGATGGATGGATGGATAGGTGGATGAATGGGTAGGTGGTGCATTGGCTGGTGGGCGGGTTGGTAGGTGGGTGGATGGGCATGTGGTGGGTTGATTGATGGGTGTATGGACGGATGGACAGATGGCTGGACGGATGGATGGATGGATGTGTTCCTTTGGATGCCCCTCTTGTAGTTCCATGTCGGACTACTGGGTTGTGTTATGAATAATTATTGCAAGTCTGCTATTAATTATCTTTGAGTATGGCTTCCTGTAGTAAAGAATGGAACAATTTAACTTCAAGGTGGGTGGGCGGACATATGGATGGGCGGACATATGGATAGATGGATGGGTGCGTGGGTGGGTGGATGTGTGAGGGAGGGGGGGGGGGGGATGGATGGAAGGCTTGATGGATGGAAAGTCGGATGGAGTGTTGGATGCGGTTGTGGCCGTGACATCATTATGAGGTTATATAACGCCATTCACCAAGCCTTCCATCCACCCATCCCCCATCCATCCATCCGTCCGTTCGAAGGCTTAATAACTTTGCAATGGCTTAGCCCTTTCACCGACAAATACCTGAAAAAGTAAATTCTTTATGATACACAATTTATTTTGTTGAATATTTTGAAATTAATATTGCAGCAACGACTTCCAGTTAAATTAATTTCAAAACATTCAACAGTTTCCCCCTACATGGTTGCTTTGAAAATGAGATAAAGAGAATTCATCAGTGAAAGGGGAAACTGGCACACATTAATTACTGGAGACCTCTCTCCCTCCCCCGCCCTCCTTCTCTCTCTCTCTCCCTCTCCCTCTCCCTCGAGGCTCCCCTCCTCATCTCCATCCCTCCCTCTCTCCACCCTCTCTCCATGCAAAAGGTCTAATAGCGATCCTAGAAGCTAACAGTACCAACTGTCTAAGGGGAGATAACTCCAAATTGTGAGTTAAATTGTTATAGATCACGAGGAGTTGCCTCCCTTGTTATTACATTCACTGCTACAAGATAAAGAGTTAATAAAATTTATATCTCGACAACCGTGTAAGATATTTGAATTCTGTAAATGGATTCCGAATGTAGACGGCGATCTGAATCAGGTAGACCTCTCTCTCTCTCTCTCTCTCCCTTCCCCGCCCCTCCTTCGCTCTCTCTCTCTCCCTCTCCTTCTGACTCCCTACCCCCATGATGCCTATGGCAGCAACGACTTCCAGTTAAATTAATTTCTAAATATTCAACAGTTTCCCACAATGTTTACATTGAAAATGAGATATAGGGAATTCATCAGTGAAAGGGTTAACTGGCACACATTCATTACGGCAGATCTCTCTTTTTCCCTCCTCCACCCTCATTCGCTCTCTCTCCCTCTCCCTCCCCAATGATGCTAAATTTATTCTGTTGAATATTTAGAAATTAATTTGACTGGAAGATGTTGTTGACTATGGCAGCAACAACTTCCAGTTAAATTAATTTCAAAATACACTATATGGTTGTATTGACAATGAGATATAGGGAATTCAACGGAGAAAAGGTTAACTGACACACATTCATTACTGGAGACCTCTCTCTCTCCAGCAACGACTTCCAGTTAAATTAATTTCTAAATATTCAACAGTTTCCCTACATGTTTGCATTGAAAATGAGATATAGGGAATTCATCTGTGAAAGGGTTAACTGACACACATTCATTGCTGGATACCTGTCTCCCCCCCCCCCACCCTCCTTCTCTCTCTCTCTCTCTCTCTCTCTCTCTCACCCGACTCTCATCTCCATCCCTCTCTCATGCAAAAGTTCAAAAAGTGATCCTTCACGCTACCAGTATGAACTTACTAAGGGGAGATAACTCCAAATTGTGAGTCGAATTGTTAGCTACAAATCTTCCCATCGCAAGCGAGCCTTTAAGCAATTTGTTAACATTAAGCGATGTCCCATTATCTAGAAATAATCTCGATCCTGCCCCTGTTGATAACCAGGGGAGGAAACTCCTCCAGCTTTGTAAAACCGCCGGCATGCGAATTCTTAATGGTAGGACTATAGGCGATTATCTCGGTCAGTGTACTTGTTATGGTCATAGGGGCATTCCCAGTGAAACAGAAAATATATACACGTATACTCACCCAGTCTATATTCAATTCATTGCATGCTTTCATGCTGTATTTCAACTGGTCATTTTGACCCAACGAGCGAAACCTCCCCCACTACATTTATCCCTGCATTCAAGTGGTCACCTGGTGATGAGCTCAAGTTCGCAGCTGCTTTAGCGACCCCTGTCATTCAGTCCCATATCACACAGCTTGCTTCTCTGGACCTGAGGCAAGCATCATCTAGTGATATAGCTATCAGCGCCCTTACAGAGTTATACGTCTCTGCAGCTAAACTTGCAGGCGTCAGGCGTAAGAAGTTGGGAATGTCTAAAGCGAATTACAATACTAAGAGGGCCGGTAAATGGTTTGATCGTGACTGTTCTTTGCTGAAAAGGAAACTTAAAGATTTAAATGCTAAGCTCCATAAAAATCCTTTCTGTCAGCTACTCATTCAAGAACTTAGATCGAAACGATCTAAATACAAGAAACTAATTAATCGCAAGAAAATTCAATTTGAACAAGGCATTCTTAATCAGCTTGAGCAGCTGCATGATAAAAATCCACAGTCTTTCTGGAAACTTTTGAATAACTTGAAAGATCAGGAACATAGTGCAGATAACCCTGTCCAGATGTCAGAATGGGTTAATATGGATAGCTACGTAGCACAAAACAAAAATAAAATTTTTAACGAATAAAATAAAACTATAAGTGTCCAAGAAGTTAGGTTGGCAATCTCTAAACTGAAAAATGGCAAATCTTCCGGACCTGACTTTATTTTAAATGAGATGCTTAAAGTGGGCCAGCATCAGCTGGATCATTAGCACAATTTTTAATCATATTCTTGTTATTGGCACATTCCCTAAACAATGGCGGTGTAACTTTTTAACACCACTGCATAAAAAGGGGATAAACAATCTGTTAGCAATTACCGAGGTATTGCTATTAGCAGTAATTTCTGTAAATTTTTTTGTAGCATCCTTCATTCTAGACTTTATGCTTTTGCTGCCGAGCACAAGCTATTGCCATGTTCTCAAATTGGATTTAAGCGTAATAGTCGTACGGGCGGTCATATATTTACTCTGAAAACATTGATCGAAAAATATGCGATACGATCCAAGATGTATTTGTATTGTTGTTTCGTAGATTTTAAATCAGCATTTGACACAGTATCAAGGAATGCCCTGATGTATAAACTACTTCTATCCGATATAGGTGGTAACTTTCTTACTATACTTCAAAGTATGTACTCGACAGTTTCCTACGCTGTGAAATTAAAAAGTTATCATAGCAATCCTTTTTTGTCAAGTGTTGGTCTTAAACAAGGCTGCGTACTCAGTCTATTATTATTTAATCTGTATATCCGTGACCTGCCAAGCATATTCAGCGAGCAACCTGACCCCGTTGCCTTAGATAATACACCCATTAATTGTCTTCTTTATGCAGACGATCAGGTGCTACTCTCCAAATCGCAAACTGGCCTCCAAGCGTTACTTAATAATCTAAGTGATTACTGTGGAAAATGGGGTCTAGAGGTTAATCTTCTGAAAACCAAGGGTCAATAAGGGCGGGAAATTATTGAGTAATCATTTATTTACTTATATGGGGAACGTTATTGAAATTGTACAGTCCTATTGTTACATAGGTATTTTATTTGTCCCATCTGGTAACTTTAAGCCAGCATGCGAACGCCTTTGCGACCACGCTACCAAGGCTATTTTCAAATTGAAGCAAGCCAATGTTAGGGCTAACATTACTACGCCGCTTATTCATTTTAACAGACTAATCTCTCCGATTCTCATGTATGGGAGTGAGGTTTGGGCGGCTTACTTTCTAAAAGAACTGAGCAACCACGGCTTCAAAATTGTATGTGATAACCTACCCGCGGAGAGTGTCATGGTTAAATTTTGCAAATATTTGTTGGGAACACACAGAAAGGCAACCAATGATGCTATCCATGGGGAACTGGGTCATCACACAATTCTTATTTCTGCCTTAAAATTGTCCATTAAATACTGGTTCAGGCTGCGTGCACTAGACGACACTTCCATGGTTCGTAAAACATACCTTGAATCCAATTCTAATCTTATATTTAAATCTAATTGGTCATACTTTATCAAGGAACTACTTGGTCATTTCGGCTTGGACCATTGTTGGAGCAGCAAAACAGTTATGTACCCAAATTCTGTAGCAAAAAGGTTGACAAGTTCAATGCAGTCCAAATATATTGAGTGCTGGAGACGTAATCTTCAAATTCCGGACTCTAAGTTACGCTCCTATGCATTATTCAAGTCTGAATTTAAACTCGAAAACTACTTGATTAGTTGCCGGAATTTCTTAGAACGTAAGCAATTTACTAAATTACGGGTCAGTGCACACAGCCTTGAAATCGAAGTAGGCAGACATAATAAGGTACCACTTGAATGCAGACTATGCAAAATGTGTAACACTGGGCACATTGAGGATGCGAAGCATTTTCTCATCAATTGCCCGGCGTACAGCACGGAACAACGAATTCTCCTCAAAACAATTACCTCATACAGTAACATATCAACTATAAACGACGAGGAGAAATTCGTCTTTCTAATGCCATGTAACGCCGGAGATACTGAGGTATCAAAAACCGTAATTCCATTTGTACAGTCGTGCCTGATAAAACGTCAGATGCAGCTTAATGGAATTGCTAATGATGATATGCCTCTGTGACCATAGCAATCATAACAACTTACTGATCTACTACCCAACCTAGCTGCGGCCGTCCTAAACTTAGGGTTTTTGCTTCGTTTTTTTAACTGCTTCGTTTTTTAACTGCTTATGAATATATTGTGTGTTTGTACATTTTATTTTATATATCTTTTACGTATATATTTCATTGTTTTATTGTCTGTGTGCGAATACCACATTGTGTGGTTTTTTATCGTAATAAAATTTAAAAAAAATAAAAATTGAAATTGAATTGAAAAAAAAATTGTTAGAGATCATGAGGAGTTGCCTCCCTTGTCATTACCTTCCGCGCTACATAATAAAGCGAGTTATTAAAATTAATATCTCAACAACCGCATAAGATATTTGAATTCTGTAAACGGATTCAGAATGTAGACGGCGCTTCGATTCAGGTAATTTTAACCGCGAATCGATCGGACCAGAATTCAGAAAATAAAAAAGATTCTAAGAAAATTCTGGGCACGTCGAGCTGTGTTTTTTAAAGAAAAAGTTGGGAACCCGAAAACGAAAAGAAATTAATCAAGATATTCGAAAACTGGATCAAAACTCTAGGAGAACCAGTGTTTTAAAATGTTAGCGTTTTTTGCCATGAAAAGGGTTATTTTCCGCAAACACTTCGTCGGATCGAAATTAAAAGTACTAGCTGCACAGAGCTACGCAACTCCTATTGCATTGCCAAGATTGGATCTGATGAGATGTAATCTCTAGGAGAAGAAGCGACTGAAAAAATCGTGACCAAGAATAATAATAATAAGATTAAGCGGAAAAATAAAGATCCTGAGTAATTAAATAATAAAGATCCTGAGAAAAAAAAAATAATCTGCTCGCAGATTAGTAATAATATAATACCCGGCAGATGACTATATATGGATGTTATTTTTAAATTTATATATTGCAATATTAAATAAAACTGAAAATAAATTTATTTATTTAAATTGTTTTCATTGAAATGATTCTCAAATGGTTATCAGAAATCAGGAGGTATTTTCATCCCTTTAGAACATGATAAACTACATTCCGTGATTTTTAAAACTGACCTCAATAACAAAAGCCGACCCATCGGCAAGAACTCTAGTGCACAATTATGTCTGTGGTTGTGATCATGGATGAAGTCACGTGATCATGGATGCGAGATAACAAGGACGAAAAAAATGGAGATTTTAGAGTTTGATTTCCTCATTCGACGAGATGCTGTTTTCGTGGCATTTTCTACCCCGAAAATGTCGTTTTGATTTGGAAATTTGAGCAAAAAAAGATGTGAAAGCTATGTTCTTGTATATAAGACGTGTACGCTTTTTAAGCAATCAGTAAAAAACTGCGACCTTTAATTGAATACAAACGGTAGTTTAAATTTTATCAAGGAACCATATTGGCAATGCCAATAATTATATCTCATTCTATATGACATATCGAGCATGTAAATAAGCAAATTATAAAGTGGCTGCTCCAGCGGGTGCAGTGGCCCGGGCGGCAGAGCACGTTATAAGATTTGCAGCAAGGTGTCTCGTCACATTGATCCTAAAGTCATAATCATTGGAGGGATATACAAACAACATCATGAAATATCCTTCGATAGGATTTTAAAATCATGTTTATTTAGACATGTGCAGCGAGTCAATAAATGAATGAACTATCTTGGTAAGAATAATAACATAATATCGGACCTCGAATATTTATTTACATAACTATTTAAAGTGGGGGTTTAGTTATTCATTCAATGTTCAGGAAGCATTCGACACGATTTGTTTGGCGCGGGGATAGTCATTCGAAGCGCCCTCTTTTGTCAGTTAAGAGTGCTACCACAGGGAGTTCCGTGTACTGAATTCTGGAGGGACAAGCCCCTCTAGGCTAACAGAGGGGGCTTGCGAGTCTAATATATTATAGGCATTTAATTTGTAGCAGGCAGTAAGCCAACCAAATACAACAACAGACAGACGGATGGACAACGAGACAAACAGATTGATCGACAAATACAGCTGTAGATAGAATATATCCATTCTCTGTTCAATCTGTTTCCAAAGGTACGGCAGATTTCTGCTCACTGATCTCCATTCATAGACCTAGGTGTTCGGACAACAATGTCTTTGTCCATACACCTGTAGACGTTCAGTACACTAAAGCAACCCGACGATACTGTTCAATGAATCAATATGATATCTGGATGAAAAGAGTACATTGAATATAACATAGGTTGCTGGGACTACTATTGACCCAGTACCGTGGTAGTAACCTGCGTTATCGGGTTACATTGAGCGTACGCGCAACCATCACTCTAATGGAATGATCCGATATGTCATTCTATTGTATGATGTCATACTCAGTTACGTCACACGTATACTCATGTCACTATACCAAGTGGCGTATCCAGCTCGGTAGCAACGTAAGTTGCTGGGACTACTATTGCCCCAGTCCCATGGTAGTAACCTGCGTTATCGGGGTACATTGAGCGTACGCGCAACCATCACGCTAATGGAAGGATCCGATCTGTCATTCTACTGTATGATGTCATACTCAATTACGTCACACGTATACTCATGTCACTATACCAAGTGGCGCATCCAGCTCGGTCATGAACATTAAAAATCCGTCACGTGTGCAAATTGTATTTCTATGAGGGATTTACTATTTAATAAATAGTCTGTTGAATATTTTGAAACTAATTTGTCCGGCCACTTTTGGTTCCTTGGCAGCAATAGACCGCAGTGAAATTAATTTCAAAATATTCAGCAGCTTATCTGGAGAGTTACGGTAAAAATGGGATTCTACGAATTTTGTGTTCAAAGTATATAAATCAATCTAAACACCAGCCAAGCGTGGGTGGAGCTTAGCTAGAAATGGGCGGAGCATAGTTAGAAATGAATCACTGTTTCGACTAAGGAATATCGTTATTAGCTATTTTGAGAACAATATGACTGAAATGGTGGTCACTAAGGAGAGATGGCCGCGAAAGAGCAGGTGGTCACTAATGGCAGACTAATGGCAGGCGGCCACTAATGGCAGGTGGTCGCTACAGACAGATTGTCATTAATGGCAGGTGATCACTAATGGCAGGTGGTCACTAATGGCAGATGGTCACAAAAGGCAGGTGGTCACTCAGGACAGATGGTCGTAAAAGACAGATGGTCACAAAAGATCAGGTGGTCACTAATTGTAGGCAATCACCAATGGCAGATGGGCAGTAAAGATAGGCGATTGTCAAAGAGAGATTGTGACTATGGATTCGAATTAGCTATTCGCATATTCAATTCATTCACTACAGACTATATGGTGACTACAGACTAGGTGGTCACTATATTGGCAGACTAATGGCAGGTGGCCACTAATGGTGCGCGGTCACTCATGGCAGGTCGACACTAATGGAAGGTGGTCACTACATACAGGTGGTCACTAAGCACAGGTGGTCACCACAGACACGTGGTCACTAATGGCAGGTGGTTACTACAGACAGGTGGTCACTACATACAGGTGGTCACTAATGGCAGGTGGTCACTAATCGTGGGACGTCACTAATGGCAGGTGGTTATGAATGCCAGGTGGCCACTAATGGCATGTGGTCACTACGGACAGATGCTCACTAAGGATAGATTGTCGCAAAAGGCAGGTGGTCATAAAAGATCAGGTGGTCACTAATGGCAGGCGGTCACTAATTGCAGGTGATCACTCAGGTGTTCATTCACACGTTGCTATTATCAGTATTGAATATTTAAGGGCCATATATGAGTGATCACCTGCAATTAGTGACCACCTGCCATTAGTGACCACCTGATCTATATAGGTATTGGGTGTGGTGGCGTAATATGCAAATGAGATGCCATCACAAACCTTTCAAACAATTGGATTTGCGCACAGACGATCAGCCGGGTTTTGGTATGTAGATCTATTGATGTGTTCTGATTATTGACATGCCTAACGCCTAATGATGACTGGCATGTGTAATGAGGCATGAAATCCATGGGTGGGGTTAAGGGTTGTTACATAGATTCATTGTTACCTGAATGAAGAGACAACGGGAAGGTGGGGTAGAGGGGTGGGGTTGGGGGTGTGTGTGTGATTTACAACATTCAGTACATAGAAGCGAAAAGATTTAACATTCGATCCATATGCAGTAAATGGATTCTTCAGTATGTCCTATTGTTACTGGATAAAGAGACAATGGGAAGGTGAGTCCAAACCCAGATCTGGCGGTCAGAAAGATGGGTAGTGCGGACTGTAGATGAATTATAACCGGTTTGGATATGTTTTGTAGCGTGCCGGGCCTGCAACGCCCTCGCCCATTCTCCCCAGTCACGATTTCGGCCGCACGGCGCAGATGTGCCCCTGACACCACCACTGCCTGGCGGACCACCTTTGTCCACCATTGCTGTCAGCGAGGTGTCCACCCCGCACGTCCACTGGCATTCGATGGAGTGCAGGGATTTCGGGGTCTAGTAGGGAGGTGGCGGGACTTGGTCGTCTACAAACATTTGCCGGTTGCATATTGAGATAGCAGAACTTCTTGGTCCCCATGGAGTCAAGCGCACATTTGTTCCCAAAGGGTTTATGTCAACTGTTACGTCTGAAGCTCGGCTTTGACCATCCTGGCATTGGGTGAACGATAGGTAATCTAGGGGTGCGGTACGGAAGTAAAAGCTACCGTCTTCTGCTTCTGACTCAGACCTTTCAGATGGTGTATCCATAATGTCGAGAGACATACAAAGACAACAAACCTCAGATCCGTGGTTGACAAGGTACTCAATGCAACCTTGATTTCAATAGTAAATAATAAAATAATAATGATAAAAGCCATTTGTGTAAAATAAATCTTGTCATTTAGGTATTCCATAATGTGCTTACCAATAGCTGACTAAGCTGGTGTAGATATGTAAGTTGTATAATTTCTCATAGTTATAGCTGCTTTGAGCAGATGATGTTCTCGAAAAGACAAGACGTAAATTTAATGATTGGAGAAATAATTTGTAATTTGGAATACCAAAAGACTATAAAGAATGCATTGGATTGACGATCTTGTCATGGATGAAATAATAAGAAATAGCAGTGTAACAACTCCAGATACCTTCAGAAGTAGTGAACTTTACACAGATGTTCTTAGAACTGTGGCTTAGGATGAGGGTACCACTGATATCTGCGAGTACGCAGACTGAGTATTTCGGGGGACGATCAAGATGTGAACAGTAGCCATTGTGGAATGAACCCAAGGAGTGGTTTCTGAGAAAGGCAACTAGCGAAATATTATAAAACATAACAATCTCCTTTAATACAGAAAAACCTAATATGAGCCAAGTTTTCCGAACTCAGAACCCACCACTGACTAATAAAACGGATTAAATCAATCCGATATGAGTATTTACCGGCTTAAACCACCATGGCGTTGTGGTTAAAAGATTGAAAATTTTTCTGTGAGCCAACCATCTTCCGTAAAGGAAGGAAGACATCCGTCTGTAATGTTCCAATCATCGATACTGTTCAAGAGTCATCACCCGCAACTGTCAGTTGACACATCTACCAATCGTAACCTCGGGTACTTAGTATTTGAATTATGAGAAACGCAGACCAGACCAGGTTTGCAACTCGTCTACAAGGAAGGAAAAAGGAACGTGCTGCCATAGTCCATCGATGTCCATTGCTAAAGTGTAGGACGGAAATCGCCAGGTGTCTACGAAGAAAAGTGAATAATCTGTTCAGATTACAGGTATAAAACTTAATACGTGTAATAAAAATAACTGAAGCAATGATTAATACTCAATGATACTTCAAGAAAGCATCATAAACGCGTCCGTAAGTATATAAAGCAATCATTAATACTCAATGAGACTTCAAGAAAATATCATAAACGTGTCCATAAGTATATAAATTGTTCCGTGTGAGGTATTAAATCCTTGGAAGGTACAAATGTCTGTGTACACAGGGGTTGCGCATGATCACTCTATAGCTATAGTACGTCTATGGTTTTCATCTAGCTGTGCTATCATCACGCTCACATGCGACAGTTTTTCTCCAGATGATGGGCTGTTGTATAATGCATAGCATCATCAGTCTGTAAACTGCTATCTAGCACATCCACCAGGTTTTGATTTCTGCCGTGATGTCAAAATTAAACTCTTGCTCGAAGAGCCACTGTTCGATCATCACCAATTTTAGAAATATCACTAATTCGAATTCCCGCGTGTGGGAATTGGCAGCTTGGCAATAGCCTTTTCACGATATTATTTTTTCTGGTGTGCAATGATTTAATAACTTACTTAGTACTAACAAGCTGTTACTTTAAGCCAGCACCAACAATAATATCCTCAGCAGCTCCTAAATACTTCATGAGAAGGTTGAATCCACCTAACCTCAGAATCATATTGGGATACTGGCCTGGCTTCCTGTTCCGTGATGTGTAGGAGGCTGCCTGCCTGCATGCCTGCCTGCCTGCCTGTCTGTTTGGTCTGTCTGTCTGTCTGTCTGTTTGTTTGTTTGTTTGTTTGTTTGTTTGTTTGTTTGTTTGTTTGTCTGTCTGTCTGTCTGTCTGTCTGTCTGTCTGTCTGTCTGTCTGTCTGTCTGTCTGTCGGTGTGTCTGTCTGTGTGTCTGTCTGTCATGCTGTCTGTCCGTCCGTCCGTCCGTCCGTCCGTCCGTCCATCCATCCATCCATCCATCCATCCGTCCGTCCGTCCGTCCGTCCGTCCGTCCGTCCATCCGTCCATACATCCGTCCGTCCGTCCGCCCGCCTGCCTGCCTGCCTGCCTGCCTGCCTACCTGCCTGCCTGCCTGCCTGCCTGCCTGCCTGCCTGCCTGCCTGCCTGCCTGCCTGCCTGCCTGCCTGCCTGCCTGCCTGCCTGCCTGCCTGCCTGCCTGCCTGCCTGTCTGCCTGCCTGTTTGTCTGTCTGTCTGTGCGTGCATGCTTGGGCACTTGCGTGTTTGCGTTGATGCGTGCACACTTTCCTGTGTGTATTTTTGCGTGTGTGCGTGCGCGCGTGCAGGTGTAGCTCGCGGGGTAGTGTCGAGCAACAGCCAATCAGCGCATAGATAATAATAGCGCAGTCGAATGCGCGGCTGTGTCGGATAACCGTAGTCATCCTAGGGACGGGATTCAACTGATCTAACATATATAATAAGAAGAAAAGTATGTCAAAAATAAAGTAATAATTAATACATTTCCACGAATCGCATCATTGATGTTTCTGCTGTATCACAAATGATCACACCTCTGCTGCGAAATTTCCCCATTGAGTCTGGGTCCGCGACTGATGGTGGTTGGTCGCAGTGGATGCACTATCATTGCTGAGATGCATTCACTATTACTGGCACTGTCGGAAATATCTGAAGTGATGGTGGCGGAAATATGCACGTCCATAATGTCTCTCACAGTTACTGCCGGTTCTAATATATCAGTCCGTAAGGCAGCGGCCGTACTAGTGGTTGCTAATGTCCTTAATGCTGTAGTGGTGGTAGTCGTCGTGGTGGCTGCTGTAGCTGTCGTGGTGATGGCGGTTAGCTGTACCGTAGGCTGAGGCCGTGATGCAGGAGCGGATACGGCAGGAGACAACATCTTCTGAAACTTATCATATTTTAACAGATGGTTTGCGGTGACGTTAGGTACGGGCTGTATGTCCTGTGTGTGGGCGATTCGTCTCTTTCCCGCGTATGGACGTTCCGGCGTAGTTCCCTTTCTGATAGCTGGGTCAGAAAGGCTAGAAGGCGGATGCTGGATAACACGGGTCAGAGTTATACTAATAGCCGCAGGCTGCGACGGCCCTGGTCCCTCGTCTATGGTCAGTTGTGGCGGAGATGATGACTGTGGGTAACTTGGAATGTCTATTTCCGCAGGTGTCGTGATCACTACCGAAATCGGCTGACTGGCTAACACTGTCTTAGACACTACAGGTGCGGGTGTAGTGACCATAGCCGGATGGCTAATAACTGATGCGAGTGCTGCCGGACTGGATTTTGTGGGAGACTTTTGTTTCCTACTCCATTTCAGGACCGGTGTAGATGAAGTAACTGGTACCGGCGTAACACTTCCTGACGAGGCTGCAGGCAGGATTTCACGTCTGGCTGTCAGTACGTTGCTAACGGTAGTCACGGAAAGACGATGACTAACGGGATATCTACGAGTAGTGTTCTTTGTGCGGGTCATTTTCTCGGTCGGGAGAACTTTGACCAGGAACCAAGATTCGAAATGGGTGGCTAAAACGGCACAATCCTCATTCTCTTCTCCAGGAACTAATGTTACTTCCAACTCACGGTGATGATATAAGAGCGCGTGGGTCACCCCGTAGCGAGTAGCGGTGTAGAGATACTGGCACGTCACACAGAAGGCTGACTGGAAGAGATGATCCTTATTAACATGAAGGGTGCGGTCGGATTTTCTCATAAAAGTTCTGGTACAGGGCTCTCCGTTAGCTAATAACGAGCTGCACGGGAACAATTTTGGAAATGGTACCGATTCTTCTTCAGACGAATCCGATAACGCTAAATATTCAAGGAGTGACATCTCGTTCCCGCATGGTAGTTGGCTGTGGGAACCTTATTCAAAACCTAATACCGTATCTCTTCATTGTATTAACTTTCCAGGCCAAGTATAATAATGAAATACTAATAAAACAGCAGAATTTTGTTTTCGACACGAAAGAAGCCTAATGCTATCTGTTCTTCCCTGGTGTCGAGCTTTGATTGGAAGACAAAGTTTCAGAGCGCGCTTCCTCCTTTTATACTATTTTGTGACGTCACAGGCGCCGGATGACCACACCTAAAAGTTTTAACAGGTGATTCGGTCATTCTTATGTGAAAGTTTCCTCTTTTTCTGACCTAGACGTCTAGGGATTAATTTTTCCCGCATAAAGGGAGTACTTTAAATTATAGGAAGAATGGCTCGTTAACCTTGTCTTAATTTCATGCATTTAACAGCCTTCGATCAACATAGAAACGTGGTACTACTTTTTCTTTGCGATGCCTCACCTTTTAATTAGCGTGAGGCGGTTCTCTAGATCGCTTATAAACTTGCCTGTTTTAATTTTAGGCGGGAGCGTTCGATCCAATTTACTGGAAAATAGCAGTAAATGTCACGTGGCTCTATAAAGCACGTGTTTGATTGGAAACATATATGCTGTTCATGGCGATGGTCAAAATGTTGTTGGTGAGGTGTTGTCTTGTTGCAGATGCGAGAGATAGAAATATATATGTTACATCAAGATCTTTATAATGTCCCCTTTTTGCGCGAGTTCTTTAACATGCATCTTGGTATGTGTTCTCAGTCCGTGTTGATTATTGACTGGAACGGAAGGAAAAGAATTTTTGGAATTCCCTCAGTAATTATACTGTCAGATTTTTGATGGCGCTTTACCGGCAGTACGCTAATGATTTGTAGCACGGTAGAGCAGTTGTGTTCTTAATCAAAACTTTTACAGTAAAATTGCAAGTAATTTGGTGTGTGGTTTAAACAGATCTATTCAGGCGGCGGATCAACGTTACTGATCCCATCAATATAGCTGTGTTTTCCGAGCGGGAGGGCTGGCCAAGCATTCTTCCCAATGGGTAGAACTAGCTCCGTCCCGGCCTAGACCAGACACATTAATACCATTTAATAATGGTTAAATTACAGTACAACTCGAAAGTGTGTGCGACAGTTATTACAATTTACAATGCCGTCGTTCGGAAATTGTGAATACAGTCAGCCTGAGGGTCTGTGCTTCTGACATGTTGGTGATTTGAATCTGATACACGTGACAGGTTATCTGTGGATGATACTTGCGCTGTGGTGAAGGTGACGTGTTTATGGCCGTCAGGTTCGGGAGTGGGGAGGGAGAGGCGGCATGAATGTCAACTTTATCGAACCTTGAGGGTATTTCACTCTGTAATGGCCGAGCCCGTGGGCTGGACAGAGTTACTTTAAAGTGCAGATGACCTGTCGGATGCAGTCGTAACTTTGATCAATCCATTGTCGAATTCAACTTTTCGGTAGTAAAATGCTGCCATCTTGCTCTCTTAATAATATCGACTGTTATTATATGTAGTTGAAGTATGTAGTTTTAGCTGTTTCCGTACGACGTCGGGAAAAGGGAAAAAGGGAGGATCGTTGGACAAACGTTCCTCCCGTGACGCGTACTGTAGATGGCTGTAATGCATTCCTTATATCCATATGATCAGTTCTCCCGTAACTGGATAAGACGGTGCGTGCGGGAGATTTGTCGGCTGTTGTCTGTTGATGATAATGCTGTTGTCGGGATGTCCAGGCGCTGTATGATGCCAATGTTATAAGCAAAGTGGGCGCATTCCAGGTTTCCACGCTGCTGAATGCCAAATCTGTTGTTATTTGCGGGAGGTGTGGTCTGCGGGAGATATTATTTCTCGCGCAATTTGTGCGTGAGGAACTGTTGTGGGAATTTTTATGTCTCTATCGGGAATTAATTAATACCGGTAGGCGCTGGTAAATGATGTTGTTGCCGATGTTGAATGTCTCTGTTATGCTGAGTATAACTGAGTAAGCATGTGATGTACGTGCAATGACGAATTGACTTATCCAGTCTTGAAGGCAGGTGTGTTCTGTAGGTGTTAATGTTCTGTCAGTTGTGTGATGTCCCGACTGCTCATGGGGGAGTATGGTAGGCCAAGTGGATGGGGTGGCCTTTGGAGAGGGTGTGTGTGGTCATCTCCCGTTACACGATGGTCTTGTCATAGTTTTTAGACACCGGAAAAATTCGAGCCGAGTCTGCTGAACAGGCTGCCTCCTTGCCGGCCACGGGGGGGGGGGGGGTAATGTTGGTCGGTGTGGTGCGGGATGCCACCTCCCCTGCTGCAGCAGTCTCTCTCATATCTGAAGATTGACGGTCAACAGACAATGATTGAAGTGCGAAATGGACTAAGCCGGTGATGTCAGAACTTGGTGTATGGATAAGTGATGGTTTGGGTGGGATGCTGGGAGAGGGTCTCCCATGGAGGGAGCGTGGTTTCGCGGTTTTGGGAGTTGGTCGGGCACAACTTGTTGTACGGTTCTGCGGTTCTAGACACGCAAAGCCTTCATCCAGCCTCTTCACTTCCATGCTATTCACAATATGTTCCACCCCACGGGAAGCATGGCTTGGGTCAGCCTCAGCTTCCGCTTGTGGTAACACTATAATGGGGGTGGGGGAGCATAGCATGGAGTGGGTGGGAATGGGAAGAGATCGGAGGAACAACTTTTCCATCCAGTCCCTTAGACAAAACAAACACAAAATTCTTCAGATACGATTTCCCAGATCGAGCAGACCTGCGCTGAGGAGGGAGAGGGTGAGTACGTATCTCGTTATCGTCGTCAGCGTTAGCTGCTTGTTCACCCACGTTCTGGCTTGGTAGAATCGGGGATGAACTGGCACCGCAGTGCTCTGCGCTAACTGTGGGAATACTAATTTCCGTAGAAAAATCTGTCTGGGTTCTGGTGTCACAAGAAACGCCCAATCCGAGCTCTGGTCCTGTGTCGTCACTGACACAAGGTTTAAGTCGATCGAAGTGGATGACTGAGGTCAGGCCATCCAAAGCACGGATACGGTAGGTCGCGTCTCACGTCTTACCTACTACCACATAGGGGCCTTTCCACTGGTAACTCAGTTTACTTGGCACGTCTGCAGATCGACGTGAATCGTGTACCCAAACCATCCTTCCTGCTTCATACAGATCTCCATGCACCCTCCGGTCGTGCCATGTCTTTTGCCGCCGGTGTGCAGTGGATAAGGTTTCTCTTACTAACTCATGGGATTGTTCTATCCTTTGCTGCAAGAGTAAAAACATAGAGAGATGGTGAATTTCTCTCTCCTGGTATTCGAGGCATGGCCAGATCCAGGGGTAAGGCTAATTCATGGCCTAACATTAACAGAGCAGGGGTGTAGCCCGTGCTGGAATGTAGTGAAGTGCGGTAAGCCACGAGTACATACGGGAGCCGTAGGTCCCAATCTCTACAATCAAGGCGTGTTTCCTTAGTAAGCATCTCCGCGAGAGTTCTGTTGAATCTTTCTACCATCCTGTCACTCCGGGGGTGGTATGAAGTTGTCCTTGTCTTGACGATATGGAACAATTTGCGGAGCTCTGATATGAGCCGGCTCTCAAAATTGCTTCCTTGATCGGAGTGCAACTCATAAGGCATACCAAAGTGGTAGAACACATTGCTGGCCAAGACCTCCGCTACGGTGGATGCCTCTTGGTCTGGCAGAACAAATGCTTCTACCCACTTCGTAAAATAATCTTGTAATACGAAGATGTATTTATTTCCATCATCCATCGTATTCAAGGGTCCGAGCACGTCGATAGCCACTCGCTCCCACGAAAATCTTGGGATCTCTGCTAAGATTAAAAAATCTTAATTTGAGATTGTGCGATATGGTGTTGGCCAACAGCACGTCTTTGGCATGGGATACATTTGGTAACCCATGCCTTGACACTATCACGAATCCCGATCCAGTGGAATCTCAATTTGATACGGGCAACAGTCCTTTCTACAACCAGATGCCCAGCATTATCATGTAGTTGTTTCAATATAATTTCACGATAACTTTCTGGGACTACCAAACAGTCATTAATATATAGAACGTTATTTATTAATTGACATTCTTCGAACCGTTGGTAATAACATTTTGCCATGGTGTATAGAGGTGTTACCGATTCCTTAGGAGGACGTACCCCCTCCTGAATCCATGCGTATATATTTTGTGTCTGCACGTCTGTTGTTTGGTGGTGTGCGATTTTCTCTGGATTCCAATCTGCACACCTCAATTCGGGGAACTCCAGAGATGGCCGTGTTGACTGTGTCACGGTGGTGGCCTCTTCGTGTTCAGCTTCCATGCCGATTCTGCTGATGGCGTCGGCATTCCCATGCAATTTGCTGCGATGGTGAACAACGTTAAAGTTATAGGCCTGCAGAGATTCCTGCCATCTCACTACCTGGCCCTCCGGATTTTTTAAGTTTCTGAGCCACCGTAGTGAGGCATGGTCTGTACGGAGTGAAAAAGGGCGCCCATACAGAAAGTGTTTATAATACTTGGCGAAATGGACCACCACCATTAGTTCTCACTTGGTGGTTGCGTATCTTCTCTCCATTTTATTCAGAGTACGCGACCCATAACCCAATACCTGCTCCGTTCCATCTTCCATGACCTGAGATAGAACCGCGCTGATAGTGTAAGCTGATGCGTCAGTGTCTAAGATGAAATCGAGGTTTGGATTAGGGTGAGCAAGAATTGGGGCGGTCATCAAGAGTTCCTTCAGCGCCTTGAAGGAGCCTTCACACCCACTCGTCCACTCAAATGCTCGATCTTTCTCAGTGATCTTGTAGAGGAATGAAGCAATCTCGCTGAAATGTCAGATGTAACGGCGATAGTACTGGCAAGAAAACTCCATGTTTCCGTAACTGAAGAGGGCCGTGGCCACTCTGCTACTGCCTTCGTCTTTGATTGCTGAGTAGCCACTCCATCACTGGATATGATGTGTCCCAGGAACTCAATGCTCTGTCTAAAGAGATGACATTTCTTCGGTTTGAGTTTCAAATTGGCCGTGCAGAATCCTAATAGCACGGTGTCCAAATTTATTAAGGTTTGCTCAAACGTTGGTCCGAAGACTATTACATCATCGATATCACAGAGACAGATTTCCCATTGCAGGGTGGTTAATACCTGCTCAATGAGTCGTTCAAAAGTTCCGAGAGCGTTGCACAACCCATAGGGCATCTTGCGGAATTGGAAAAGGCCATCCCTACAAACGAATGCTGTCTTTTCCATGTCAGCATCCATGGCTACTTGCCAGTAACCGCTAGCTAAGTCAAGGGTACAAAACCACTTGGCTCCAGATAAAGAATCCAAGGCCTGATCTATCCAGGGTAACGGATAAGCGTCCTTAACACTAAGATCAGTAAGGCGGCGGTAGTCTATACAAAACCGCAAGGTTCCATCCTTTTTTCCTGCTAGCACTATTGGGCTATCCCATGGAGAGGCTGAAGGTTCAATAATACCAGTCCACAACATGTCGTTCACTTGTTGGTGTGCTTCCGCTTCCTTATGAATGGGAAGACGTCGTACCAGTTGTCGTACTGGGTGATTATTGCCTGTGTCAATGGAGTGTCGTACGAGATGAGTTTCTCCAAGATCCATGTCTCCGGAGGAAAAACTATCACAATATTTATGTAGTAGTTTCGCAATTTCTCGTTTCTGTGATTGCAGTAATCCAACTGTGGCATGTAGATACAAATCATGTAAATGTTCGTGTAAATCATCAGTCATCTGTGGTGGTACGACAGCAAGTGCAGGTGATTCCAATGAGATTATGTCCACTAAATGGCCGCAGCGTACTCCGGGTTCCAGAGTGATGGGATCTGTGGTACCATTAAACACTCGAAAAGGTATTTTTTCCTTATTAGTAGTGTCTACTATTATGTGGGGACTTGCGCATTGTGAGGCAATTATATAATCAGGATCAGATTCCAGTGCGGTGGCCCATAAGATTTGTTCCTGTCCTGGCTCAACTGTGGCGGTACTTGATAATATACACTTGTACCCTTTGACCTTCCTGGTGTGGTTCACTGTCCCTGCCACGCCGGACAGACGCCCAGTTCCCCACACAGGATGCAGCCTAGGCTCGGTACCTTTCCATATATGCCTGAGATAAAGATCTGTCCAAGTTATGGGACCATAATCCGGGACAGGGTCAAGATGCACACTGACGACTTCCGAGCCGAGTGAACACAGTACTAGGCGCCAATAGGGTCATCTTGGCATGGGGCCGTAGCCCCGCATAGACCAGATCGTACTTTGACATCATTTTAGCTGAGAGGTCCTGCACAGATCGTACTTAGACAGATCATCCACCCACAGGTACCTGGGTGCCAGACTGCTCCACCCGTATGGCAAGTGACAGGTTACACCATCTCACACAATACCCTCCTGCTTCCCAAAGAATCACTTTTCATGACCTCTGATCACAGGAGGCATGACTCACAATATAAACGCTTGACATGGCCTGACTGCACATTGAGCCATCTTGATCACACAGATGAACTGACATGATCAAGACGACCGGCCGACGACCCAGTCGATAGCGATCACCATCTGAGCTCATGCTCAGGGGCAACCGATGGTCTGAACTGTATCTATCTGCCAACAGAATACGAACTTTGACCGTTTTCCCCGGCCTTTCCTGCAGGGCATCTCCGACTAAAACACAGAAGTTTTGCAGAGACTTGTAGCGCCCTGGGTGTGGACTGTCATCCACGTACCACGCATGTCCACTTACTGAGACCGGATGAACCAAAATCTCAGCAGCCCGAATAATATGCCGACTAGACGGTACCACAGTAGGATGTTAATCCATCCTTCGTTAGACACGGATGCCTTCAGTATCTCCTCTGCACTATACATGTTGTTTTACGTGCCCTCGTGAGTCCACTGCCGCCTGTTCGCGGCAACCTTCGAGGAGCCTATCCCTCTAGGTCACCACGCACATGTCGTATAATGACAACGCCGGTCCAAGTGGTGTTCGTCCGCCGTCTATGTCGAGTTCCTGTTGTCTGCAGTGTATGATGGATTCACTGGCACTGAGGAAATCAGAGCCAATTAGGGCATCGTTATGAATAGAGGCGATGACAACTCGCTGTATGAATTGCATCTCCTCTATCTGGATAACTAAATTGACTACACCGGCTAGAGGCACATCGGCTCCCGTAGCTGTCTGTAGGTAAATGTTTGTAGGCTTAAGGGGAGGCTTCTTATGAGATGGGATGCTTTCATATAAGCGCTTGTCAAATACTGTGATTGAAGCACCAGTGTCGACGGTGGCACTGGTGGAAACGCCACTAAACAGACAGGCACATTTGTATATTACTTTGCGGCGTACCTGTGGAAGAGTTTCCAATGATGCCATCTGCGACAATGGCATTGGAGCGGTATCACTCTGTATGTACTCTGACTGTTTCCTAATCGCTTCTCCTAATGTGGTGGATGGCTGAGTGAGGAAAGGGCCAGTTCGTCGTCGTCGCTGCTGTGGGGGCTGCAGTGAAGGCGGAGCTGGGGGTAGCAATGGTGATGGAGTTGTTGCCGTTTCTGAGTAGGCTGTACTGGTGTAGACGGCGGTGCGCACGGGATGATGGATAAGCTCCACCTGTGCAAGTCATTTCTTGCAATGCTTCATGGGATGTTTTGGTGAAGCACAGAAGAAACAGTGATGCCACCAGGAACGTGTTTTTCTCTGTTTACGGTGGCACTTGCGAATCCATGAGGTGGAGCGAACCGCCTCTCCTGAGTCGCTGCAGTCTGTGGATGCGGGAGATGATGCAGGATGGGGTGGTGTTCTGCATACCACCAAAGGACACCGAGAATTTATTGTCTTGGTGGCGGGATGTGGTGCCTGCAAAAACGTTGTTTCAGCGGAGGTGCTACAACCTACCACTGCCGTTTTACAAAGGAAAGAAGGCTTGTTATGTTCGGAGAAAGAGGGGGGTGGTGGCAATGCTGTGGATGGGGGAGGCAACGTAGGCATTGACATATGTGAAGCCGTGCATTTGGGTGTAGGTGTAAAAGCTGATTTAGGTGGGTGAATGTTGACCACTGAACGTTGTGGTACGAAGGCCGCATCTCTGGTTGCAGTGGGCTGTGGTCAGGAGCAGGCATGGTGGAAGGAGGTCGGTTAGGACACCGCTGCCTCCAATGGCCTGGCTGACCGCATCCGAAACAGGTGTTTGGTGGTGGTGCGGTACTGGTGGTGTTTGCTGTCCTAAACTGTGTGGTGGCGAGATTGGTGCTAAGTGTCGTAACTAAATTTGTGAGTGCTGAGATATGTTTATTGCTCTCGTCTATCTGTTCTCTCATGTTGCCGTTGTGGTTGTTGTTGTGCTGGTTCCTGCGCCCGGGGGCCCCCGTTGTAGCTTCCCCTTCCTCCAGGCACTGTATTCTGATTGGAATTCTGTATAGCTGGTGGTGGTGATGTCTGTGTGGTTGGTATCGATGAACTGGGGGGAGCATTAGCGGGCGGGGCGATAGCTGCACCCTCTATCTCGTTGATAGGATGGAGTTGGCGTCGGTTACTCTTCTCCTGCTCCAGAAAGTTTACTATACAGACCGCAGTTGCCGTTAATTGGGCCAAACTACCGTGGTCGCCTAGAGATAATTTTTCTTTCAGGGCGGGTTCTCCGCTCAATGCATCAATAAAAGTGTTGAGATGCAGATGGATCACACTTTCTGTATTGGTGCTCGGATATGCGCGGGTGACGCACCTTCTGATTCGGCTAGCTAACTCCGGAAGAGTTTCTCCTGCACGTCGTCGAAGATTCTTGAGTTGAAGACAACTAGTTTCTCTGACGGCTGTGTCGCCAAATCGCTCTGTCAATGCTCATTCCAATTGTGTGTAGGTGGGTGTGCAGTCAGTTCCAAGATCTGCAAGAACTTGAAGGGCTTTTCTGGAAAGTTAAGTGGCGAGATATTCACCCATTTTCTGATCGTTCCAGCGGTTAGTCCGACTTATGATCTCGAACTGTATTTTATAATTGGTCCAGTCATTCTCCACACCAAATTCGGGAGGGAGAATGACTCGGCCAAGACCATGGGAATATTGAAGTGGCTGAAATCCGGGTGGTGCGGGTATCTGAGAATCTGACGAATATGCTGAGGCTGGTCGTGGTGCAGGTGGGGGTGGTGGTGGTGTTGGTGTTTCCCGTCGATGCTGATGCCGAGGAGCTAGGATACGCATACTCCAATTCAATGAGTCCGCCATGGTTATAGAGCCATAGACCGGCATGGGTCTATGGACGGGAGGCGGAATGTTGTGAAGATTACGTGGATGTTCTCCCCGAGATGAAGACTGATATGCCTCATATGGTGGTGGTGCAGTCGGCTGATGGTTGTGATGTGTAGCGTGACTGATGTACCGGCGAAACGGTGGTGCCGATTCCTCCTGATAATGCTGCGGGGTTCCCCTTGAGTATAGCGTGGCGCTAGAAGGGGGCAGTGCGGGAGGTTGTCTGTGGGGCTGTTCCGGTGTATCATGTCGACTCGCTGCACCGCAAGTGCATGACGAATGATGACGCTGGTTAGCATCCGGTCTCGGGGTGATGGACCTTATACGAGACTGCCCTGCAGGTAGCAAAAACTGGCTCCTAAGGCTGGTGGAGCTCAATTGTTCTGGTGGGGCCGTGCGACCATCGTCGCGAACATTAAATACAACTGTCTCATCCCAAGAATTTGTGTCACCAGTATGCCTGTTCATAGCAATTTCGTGATCTATGAACTTACAAGATTTGATTTGGTGACCTAAAAATATAAGTCTATACAATGATTTTACATAGGCAATTATAAACGTGCTAGACAAAACAAAAATAAGAGCATACGAAAATACGAGACATAGAGACAGGTAGATGAACTTTTAAACATGGGGCTCCCGGAGGTACCACACAGACTAGTAGGTCCACAGAGGTATTCCCGCAAGGGAGGCTCCCGTACATGAGACTAAACTAATTAACTTATTATAAGTTATTATACCTCTAAGCTGAAAGGAAGAAGATTATCTCAGACGAAAAGTTATGTGCCTCACGTGGGAATTACTCCTAGTGCTAGTTTGGGTGAGGAGTATTATCCTCGCATGGACCGTTGTCGCTGAATCCTTGCGAGAGGCAAGTGCCTCGCGCGGGCCTCCATCTCGGGAAGGTGTCGCCACTGCTTAAAGTGGGATAAGAGCAGTAGGCAAAAATGGGCCCACTCTAACATTTCAACCAAAAATGCTTGAGAAAGAAAAGACCATACCTAGTGAGATTATAACTATAGGGTTGCGTGCTGTTTTACACGAAGACGGGACGAACGATTCCTGAGGGATTCCCTCGTCACTGTCTTATGTGATTCTTAGTATGCAGAATTGGTAGTTTCCTCTTTATTTATGTGCGCATTCTGCTTTGCTTGATTAGCTTTTAGATGTTTTTGAAGCAAGAACTATTTTTGCCCGCAAATGGCTGGTATCTACCTAGCTATTAGACACGGCTGTCATTGAGAACAGATGCCCCAAGACATCAATACTGAAGACAGCACTCATACATGTTACTTAGTAAGATCTCCGAACTGGATAAGAATCTAGACATCCCGCTTTGTAACCACATAAAACGTTACAGGACATAGGTTACCTTTCATGAAAGCATTATTAGAGAATTGTCCTTATCGTTATGGTGGGGTGGGGGTAAGAGAGACGAATACCCACCATAAATGTCCTTCCCGTAAGGGCATGGCAGTTCTGAATAACATGCCCAGACATTCTTATGGAATTCGGTGCAGATGCGCATCTCGCCCGTCACCGGGTCCTACGGAACTAACCGTTTAACCTGTCATTGGGTTTATATACAAGCTGCCCCATTTTGCACTGCGGTGCGGGAGGATTGTTCAGTAAATAAAATAATAATTAAGATATGTTTTCGCAGTGTTTTCCTACATTGGCAAAAGTGCTAACTACTAAGTATCCGAAGATACGAGGGGACGGTGTGTGATACCACACCCTGGCCATCACCGCTCGGAAACCCCAGTAGTTTCCCAGAGTCGGATCAGCTCATGGTGCGGATAGGGACATCCAAACAATTAAGAAGCCACAAGGCTGAGTGAAGCATGAATAGAAACAAAATCTTGGAGTTATGAGTCTTACCAGAGTGGGGGGCTAGATTATTGCACAACCGGAAGAGAAGAGTATATTACAGAGTATGTAATGAAGAAAGTGTCTCTAATCATTTTGAACCTATCCTATCGAGTTAAATACAAACGGTTTAGTCGGTAGCATGCCGGGCTAAACAGAGTTATAGCATGGACAGCGACCTCAGTGAAAAATTGTTGGTGGCGGGAGAAAGTGCTGCATATACAAGTGTTGCTGTATAGTGTTTCCTACGTGCACTGCAATCCTATATTTTGTATAAATAAGCAAAACATATGAACTGATGGCCGCTGGCCATATATATATATAAACTAACCAGAACAAGCAATACAGTGTAATATGATTAGAATTATATATTTTAGCACAGGTTAACGAACCTACTATGGTGCTGTTAGTAAAAACACCTTACGGAAAATAAGAATAACTATAAACATATACAGAAATTATAACTAGCGGTCCTAAGACCGTTACGGTACCTTTTTAGTCATCGGGACCATTCTTACGGATACAATATAATTAAAAGAGTACATTTAGCGAAATAATTAAAATGTGATGTATAGTTACTTGAATACTTGATAGCCATTCTTAAGTTAGGCTATCGTGTTACTGAAATTGCAACGTCATTCCGTAGTTGACGTGAGTTGATGCATTCTCAGGAAGCTGGAAATTTCCCGCAGGTCGGTTCCCGCAAGTTGGTTTCCGCAAACAGGATTCCCGCAAGAACACTCATGGAGGGAGTACATCGCTCAGTACTGTAAGCCTAATAGAATGTCTAACGAACAGTCAGCTAAAGATACGATAGCATTACTGCTGTGAAGAAAGTTCCCGTACACCGATGGCATGGATGGAAGTTGTAAACAACACGATCACAAGCAGGGGTTGTCAGATGCAAATGAAGATACAAAACAAAGCTTAACGGTGCGGGATACGTCAGCCAGCTCTGAAGACGCACCGGTCAGAGTTTACTGGCTGCGGTCGAAAGTTAGAACCTACACGATATTAGTGTGGTGACAGTTGAAATACCACTTTTAGGCGTGGCTGGCAGATCCGGTGAGTCATCCATCAAAGAACATCCTGCCTCTAGATCTGTAGAATCACATATTCAGGCCATAAAGGCCTCATCGCAAATTTATGTTCCGAAGTAGATATTGATATTC
>CM067359.1:32420771-32439853 GCA_034401795.1 Chaetoderma sp. LZ-2023a
AATAAATTGGCCACAACGACAATCACAAATTTTTGGAAATTTTTGGCAGAAATAGCTAGTGATGAGCAAAATAGAGTGATGTCAGTACCAACACCGGCGGCCACACCGAGTACAGGTTCAGGTTCACATTCAACAGTGAGTAACAAACGACAACGGTCACCAACCACCTTCACACCCTCGCCTACCACTTCCAAGCGGACGAATCTGTATACATCACCAACACCAGCACCTGGTGTTGATGATGTAACAGAGTCATGGCCGGCTCTCCCAAAGACAAATTCTCCTCCTGTGCGCCGTTGTCGGGTTGTTACTCACTGTTCCCCCAATCTACCGCCTAGCAACTCTTCCTCATCTCTTCCACTATCTTCTCCTCGCCACCTTCTGACTCGATCTTCTCCTCTTCCTCCTTCTCCTCTCTCAATCCCGCCTCCTCCTCTTCCTCCTCAAACTTTTTCTCTTCATGCATCTCCTCTCTCAATCCCGCCTCCTGCTCTTCCTCCTACTCTTCATCTCTCTTCTCCTCACGCACCTTCTTCTGCTCCTCTTCCTCTGTCTCCGCCTCCTCTCCCTCCTATGGAGAATAATAGTAACCTGTCCGATAGGAAGTTTGCTTAAGTCCCGTCATCAATCGCATAGCAAGGGCCTGTGGAGGATCCCCAGAATCACCAAGAAGATTCTGATGATAGGGTCCTCTAATCTAGCCCGAATTGATTTAGACGTCCATCCTGACATCCAGGTTGAGTGCTATCCTGGTGCCGCATTATCACATTTCAGAACAATGGCTATGCGACACCAGGATGGCCCTAGACCGGAGAAGATCATCTTGAATATTGGCATCAACTCCAAAAATGAGCATCCAACCAAAGCCTCAAGCCATTTACGGTTCATGGCTCGTGAATTTAAAAACACCTTCCATAACGCGGAGTTGCACTTTGCTGAGATTAACTTCTCTGATAGCTTGTCAGACAGGCAAAGGTTCTGTCTCAAGCGTATCAACGAATCAGCAAGGTCCAACTGCCACGTTGATAAGGTCATCCCCAAAATTTCTGATGCCAATTTTCATGTTGAGAAGGATAGAATCCATTGGACGAAAGAAACAGCTAATTGTATTTATAACCATTGGTTGACGGTACTTAGTTTAAACTAAATGTGGGTCAAGGCAATAGCTCCCCTAACATAGGATTAGGAACAAACCTTGTCAATTTAGCAGCTGACTATGATCTCTCACCATCTGAAAAATCAATTCTCGATCGTGGTCTTACTTTTGTACCAACTCCAAAACCAAAAACAGGATTAGATTTGCTTTTAGACACAGGTCTTATTGAAGTAGCTAATTTTGGTCATTCAGTAAAAATAGCCCATCATTTTCGAAATTTAAATGGAGAGTCAAAACCATTCACTGGAAAATCAGGTTGGGACCCGCCAGATAGGCTAGTTGATGACAATATTAAAGCAACCATAAAAACGGTTGCTGGTATAGCCAGATCATTGCCAGTTACAAACAATAAGCAAAACCTTTCATTTCTCGAACGACAGGCTATCAACAAATTACGTAGAAATCAAAATATTATTATAAAACCAGCCGATAAAGGTTCAGCAACTGTGATTATGTCTAGAGAAAACTACATCCGCGAGGCCGAAAGGCAGTTAACTAACACCAGGCATTACAGAAAACTTGATAATTTAATTTGGCCTCAAAACCGACAAAATTTCATTGAAATACTTAATTCATTGCATACAGATAAGTACATCGATAAGAAACAGCTAAAGTATCTGCTAGGTGAGAATAATCCACAAAATCGGACATTTTACATCTTGCCTAAAATCCATAACCTATCAGCACCTGGTTAGATCCATTGACACCACCTGGACGACCCATCATTTCAGACTGTGGCAGTGAGTCTTATGGCATTTCAGAATATATTGATTACTATTTAAAGCCCATTGCTAATAGACACAAGAGCTTTCTCAAGAACACAGAACACTTTCTTTCAAAGTTATCCAAATTGTCAGTTCCGAAAGATGCATATTTAGTCACATTAGACATAGATGCTATGTATACCAATATAGATATTGATGCTGGAGTCAATGCTATTAAGAATTCTTTTGTCAAATTTCCTGATCCAGATCGACCAGACACGGAAATTCTAAAATTATTAGAGCTAAGTCTTAAAGGAAACGATTTCCAATTTAATGGTGAAAATTACCTTCAAATCTGTGGATGCGCAATGGGTAAACGATTCAGCCCAAATTTTGCCACGATTTATGTTGCGGAGTGGGAAGAGGAGGCACTGAACAAATCAACCAAAAAGCCTCTTTTTTACCTCAGATATCTAGATGACATCTTCATAGTTTGGCAACATTCAGAAGAAGACTTTTGGGAATTTTTTCGCATTTTAAATAACCAAGATTCAAACATCAAGCTAAAAGCTACTATTAGTGGAACATCGGTTGACTTTTTAGATGTCACGATCTATAAGGGTCCTCAATTTGATTCCTCTGGAAAATTAGAATATAAAGTATTCTTTAAGCCAACAGACTCACATCAGCTGCTTCACAAAAAATCATTTCATCCTCCACACACATTTAAAGGTTTGATCAAATCGCAAATCATAAGGTTTTTTCGAAACTCTAGCAACAGGCAAAATCTGAATAGTGCATGCTCTACTCTGTTTGATGCTTTGAAAGCACGAGGCTATTCAGCCCGTTTTCTTCGAAAAATTAAAGCAGACACCATAAATGAGCTTGAAAATCTAAAACCTCATAGCGGACCCGAGTTTGAACCTGTCCAAATTAAACACAATAACCAATCATGTGCGATGGATCAATTTCTAAATGCGACAAAAATAGATGCAAAGTAAACAACTATATTGTAAACCAACAAACATTCCTGAGCTTTCAAACTAAAAATGAATATCATATCCGAACTAATATGCATTGTGATTCTGAGAATGTAGTCTATTTGATCAATTGTGCCCTTTGCCAGAAACAGTATGTTGGTGAAACAAAAAATGCATTTAGAGTGCGTGCTAGACGCCACGTTTCTGATATTAACACCTCAGCAGATAGGCCAATTGCTCAACATTTCCACCTTCCTGATCATTCAGTTGAACATCATTTTGAAATCATGCCAATAGAACAGATTCCGACCTTCGATAGTGAGGAAGAAACGAGTTCGTTTCGCAAAATCCGAGAGGGCCATTGGATTAGAACACTCCAAACAAAAGCACCATTTGGAATAAATGTAGATTCGGGAATATCACAAAAGAACAAAATTATCCCATTTCAACTCATATACAATAGACGTAATGTTGAATTAGCGAAAACCATGAAAGACGAATATTCACAGTTGCAATCTAAATTAAAGGAACCGATCAAAGCACGACCAGTAATAGCTTACAATAGAAATCCAAACCTGAAAGATTTGCTAGTAAGATCAAAGTTAGACCTTATAGTTCCTGATAACAATGACAAGGTTTCATCCCTCCGTACCTATTCTTAAATAAATCTAATCCCAACCAAAATCAATGGTGGGTCAACATGAAATCATATCCGTAGGACATCTTTTAATTATGTGTCTGCAAAAGTGTGTGTGTGTGTGTGTGTGTGTGTGTGTCTGTGTGTGTATGTGTGCGTGCGTGTGTTCGTTCGTTCGTTCGTTCGTTCGTTCGTTCGTTCGTTCGTTCGTTCGTTCGTTCGTTCGTTCGTGCATGCGTTCGTTTGTTCGTGCGTCCGGGCGTTTGTTCGTATGTGTGTATGTGTGTGGGTGTGTGCTCGTACATCCGTACGTGTGTGCCTCTATACTTGCGTGGGTGTATGTGTGCGTGTGTATGTGGCTGTGGGTGCATTAATTCGTGAGTACATTAGTGCCTTGGTGTGTGCGTGCATGCATTCGTGCGTCCGTTCGTGCATGCGTTCATGCATGCATTTTTGCGTGCATTCGTGCATGTATTACTGTGTGCATGTATTATTGCATGCATTCGTGCATTCATGCATTCGTTCAGATATGTGCGTGCGTGCGTGCGTGCGTGCGTGCGTGCGTGCGTGCGTGCGTGCGTGCGTGCGTGCGTATGTGTGTGCATTCGTGTGTGTGATTTCTCTATAATGTAGGATCAATCCCAGCCTTTACCTGTTAAAGCGACCTACTGATTAATTCACTTTACCCCAACTAATCTCAAGGGGGGAACCACTCTAAGTAAATCTAAACTTGGTCTCGATAGGACAAATTTAGGCAAAGAAATTTTTAATTAAATTCCTGTGCCAATGCGTTTTTTTCAATGTAAAGACGGACTTGCTTGTGCCAGGCCTCCATATTTGTCCCAAATCAAACAATTTTAAACTGTTTATATGTACAAATACACTGTCGGAATTGGTCTGCTGGTAGCTGATATTTCGTTTGCACGGTCGTCCATACGTGCAATCGTGCATTCGTTCGTTCGTCCATTCGTTCGTTCGTTCGTTCGTTCGTTCGTTCGTTCGTTCGTTCGTTCGTTCGTACGTTCGTACGTTCGTACGTTCGTACGTTCGTTCGTTCGTTCGTTCGTTCGTTCGTTCGTTCGTCCGTCCGTCCGTCCGTCCGTCCGTCCGTTCGTTCGTTCGTTCGTTCGTTCGTTCGTGCGGGCGTCCGTGCGTACGTGCGTGCACGCGTTCATATGTACGTTTATTCCTTCATTCATGCATTCATTGATTCATTGATTCATTGATTCATTGATTCATTGATTCATTCATTCATTGATTCATTCATTCATTCATTCATTCATTCATTCATTCATTCATTCATTCATTCATTCATTCATTCATTCGTTCGTTCGTTCATCCACCTGTCTGTTCACTCATCCTGTCACCTGTCCTTGGCCTCTCTATTGGTTTACTGGTCTGTGCCTCCCAGACATCAATTGATTGTCTATGTGGATGGACTGATGGATGGATTACTGGGTTGGTGTCCGGGTGGGCGCATGGATTGTTTGGACATATATGTTTGTAAAGGTACAAACCACCTCATCCGCAACCACCTGTCGTATTTTATTCTTATATTTTCAACAGCCGCACCAACTCATTGCAAAGAAGCAATTAGCGCTTTGCAATGACTAAGTGAATAAATTAAACCAAATTCGGAAATGAAATTGTAGCTTTCACCCATTTGCCTATTCATTTGTTCAGTCGTCTACTCACCCACCGGGTGTCTGTCTATCAGTTTACAAATCTGTTCTCCCCTTAATCAAGTATTTGTTTAGGTGGATGGCAGGATGGACTGATGGATGGATTAATATGCTGGTGTCTGGGCGGGTGAATGAGTGCATGGGTTGTTGGACATATAAGCTTACAAAGCTCAAACAACCTGTGACTTACAACCACCTCTCTTTAGAAGGAATCTCACTAGACCTACAACATTCAGTCAATCCACAATGGATCAACCTATGTCAGAAAGACCTGCTCAAAACTATTTGTTTATTCCTATTTTCGAACACATGGCAACGCCAACTTATTACAAAGAAGTAATCAATGCTTTGTAATGACTGAGTGAACCGATTTGCCCAGATCAAAAAACTGTATAACTCCTAACTGTCAAAATTTGTTCCTATTTTCGAACACACGGCAACGCCAACTTATTACAAAGAAGTAATCAACGCTTTGTAATGACTGAGTGAACCGATTCGCCAAGATCAAATAACTGTATAACTTGTCAGAATTTGTTTTAATAATCTTTATTCAGGAAACCTGTCCCTTGCAGTACTCAAACAACAAGTAAATTACTCTCTGCCGCCATGATTAAACATATCTCGGCAGCATTTGATCCAATGACTGACCAAATAGCCCTCATTGTTATTCTCACACCTTAATCGCCTGAAACGAACGGGCGTACTAACCCATGCTACAGTTAGATAAGCTCGATATAATTAAGCAATCACGCCTTTTGTATTAGCTGTTTGACTTCAGTAGCGCCAAAGGCGCAAATTGATCTAAAGCAGGTCTTCGGGTTTGGTTTGATCTTTTGTGGAGAGACTGAATTAATAGTTAATCGGTAGTCACCATTGCAGTAATTCTCCTATAAATATGTAAGAATTATCAGTTGCCATTAGACCAGTTTTTTCGCTGCATGACGAAGACCATTACGTCGAAAGCGCTCCAGCAACTGACAGTGTAAGCTTTAATTTTATATATATATAATAATCTTGTATTAATTGTTCTTATTTTTCAGTTTCTAAATTGTTTCAACACATATCACTCTAGTTAATATTTGCTATTTAACTTTTTTGAACTTTTCTGACTAAATTTGACAAATCTGTAGAAATTTGATTACGTTCTAAAAATGGCCAAGAATTTCAACGGCCCAGTGGGTAAAGGACGCAAATCTGGCAACCCAGCGTCCAACTTTTCTTCAACCAAAAGTGCTCCTAACCAGTCTGTTCAGGCCTTTCAGAGACCGGTTAAGATGTACTTCCATGTGTTGCAATGCTTGCATCACTATGGTCTTTTACGAGAGCATTTGGCATCAGACTCTCTCCCAAAATCTCTCAGCATGAAAATGGAGGAGATGAACTCGTTTTTCTGGCCTGCCTTACGAGATGACGAATTTTTGAAATCGACCAGCATGATAAACCAAATTTGGGCTCATAGCTGCTTAGAAAATTTAGTCAACCATTATCGAAGCAAATTGGACAAATTAAAGGCAGAGGTATAAGTGGCCGAATCTAATGTAATTCTTGATCTACACAGAGCCAAAGGCATAGCATTGAAATGGGGTAGGCAAAATTTTGGAAATAAATTGGCCACAACGACAATCACAAATTTTTGGAAATTTTTGGCAGAAATAGCTAGTGATGAGCAAAACAGAGTGATGTCAGTACCAACACCGGCGGCCACACCGAGTACAGGTTCAGGTTCACATTCAACAGTGAGTAACAAACGACAACGGTCACCAACCACCTTCACACCCTCGCCTACCACTTCCAAGCGGACGAATCTGTATACATCACCAACACCAGCACCTGGTGTTGATGATGTAACAGAGTCATGGCCGGCTCTCCCAAAGACAAATTCTCCTCCTGTGCGCCGTTGTCGGGTTGTTACTCACTGTTCCCCCAATCTACCGCCTAGCAACTCTTCCTCATCTCTTCCACTATCTTCTCCTCGCCACCTTCTGACTCGATCTTCTCCTCTTCCTCCTTCTCCTCTCTCAATCCCGCCTCCTCCTCTTCCTCCTCAAACTTTTTCTCTTCATGCATCTCCTCTCTCAATCCCGCCTCCTGCTCTTCCTCCTACTCTTCATCTCTCTTCTCCTCACGCACCTTCTTCTGCTCCTCTTCCTCTGTCTCCGCCTCCTCTCCCTCCTATGGAGAATAATAGTAACCTGTCCGATAGGAAGTTTGCTAAGTCCCGTCATCAATCGCATAGCAAGGGCCTGTGGAGGATCCCCAGAATCACCAAGAAGATTCTGATGATAGGGTCCTCTAATCTAGCCCGAATTGATTTAGACGTCCATCCTGACATCCAGGTTGAGTGCTATCCTCGTGCCGCATTATCACATTTCAGAACAATGGCTATGCGACACCAGGATGGCCCTAGACCGGAGAAGATCATCTTGAATATTGGCATCAACTCCAAAAATGAGCATCCAACCAAAGCCTCAAGCCATTTACGGTTCATGGCTCGTGAATTTAAAAACACCTTCCATAACGCGGAGTTGCACTTTGCTGAGATTAACTTCTCTGATAGCTTGTCAGACAGGCAAAGGTTCTGTCTCAAGCGTATCAACGAAGCAGCAAGGTCCAACTGCCACGTTGATAAGGTCATCCCCAAAATTTCTGATGCCAATTTTCATGTTGAGAAGGATAGAATCCATTGGACGAAAGAAACAGCTAATTGTATTTATAACCATTGGTTGACGGTACTTAGTTTAAACTAAATGTGGGTCAAGGCAATAGCTCCCCTAACATAGGATTAGGAACAAACCTTGTCAATTTAGCAGCTGACTATGATCTCTCACCATCTGAAAAATCAATTCTCGATCGTGGTCTTACTTTTGTACCAACTCCAAAACCAAAAACAGGATTAGATTTGCTTTTAGACACAGGTCTTATTGAAGTAGCTAATTTTGGTCATTCAGTAAAAATAGCCCATCATTTTCGAAATTTAAATGGAGAGTCAAAACCATTCACTGGAAAATCAGGTTGGGACCCGCCAGATAGGCTAGTTGATGACAATATTAAAGCAACCATAAAAACGGTTGCTGGTATAGCCAGATCATTGCCAGTTACAAACAATAAGCAAAACCTTTCATTTCTCGAACGACAGGCTATCAACAAATTACGTAGAAATCAAAATATTATTATAAAACCAGCCGATAAAGGTTCAGCAACTGTGATTATGTCTAGAGAAAACTACATCCGCGAGGCCGAAAGGCAGTTAACTAACACCAGGCATTACAGAAAACTTGATAATTTAATTTGGCCTCAAAACCGACAAAATTTCATTGAAATACTTAATTCATTGCATACAGATAAGTACATCGATAAGAAACAGCTAAAGTATCTGCTAGGTGAGAATAATCCACAAAATCGGACATTTTACATCTTGCCTAAAATCCATAACCTATCAGCACCTGGTTAGATCCATTGACACCACCTGGACGACCCATCATTTCAGACTGTGGCAGTGAGTCTTATGGCATTTCAGAATATATTGATTACTATTTAAATCCCATTGCTAATAGACACAAGAGCTTTCTCAAGAACACAGAACACTTTCTTTCAAAGTTATCCAAATTGTCAGTTCCGAAAGATGCATATTTAGTCACATTAGACATAGATGCTATGTATACCAATATAGATATTGATGCTGGAGTCAATGCTATTAAGAATTCTTTTGTCAAATTTCCTGATCCAGATCGACCAGACACGGAAATTCTAAAATTATTAGAGCTAAGTCTTAAAGGAAACGATTTCCAATTTAATGGTGAAAATTACCTTCAAATCTGTGGATGCGCAATGGGTAAACGATTCAGCCCAAATTTTGCCACGATTTATGTTGCGGAGTGGGAAGAGGAGGCACTGAACAAATCAACCAAAAAGCCTCTTTTTTACCTCAGATATCTAGATGACATCTTCATAGTTTGGCAACATTCAGAAGAAGACTTTTGGGAATTTTTTCGCATTTTAAATAACCAAGATTCAAACATCAAGCTAAAAGCTACTATTAGTGGAACATCGGTTGACTTTTTAGATGTCACGATCTATAAGGGTCCTCAATTTGATTCCTCTGGAAAATTAGAATATAAAGTATTCTTTAAGCCAACAGACTCACATCAGCTGCTTCACAAAAAATCATTTCATCCTCCACACACATTTAAAGGTTTGATCAAATCGCAAATCATAAGGTTTTTTCGAAACTCTAGCAACAGGCAAAATCTGAATAGTGCATGCTCTACTCTGTTTGATGCTTTGAAAGCACGAGGCTATTCAGCCCGTTTTCTTCGAAAAATTAAAGCAGACACCATAAATGAGCTTGAAAATCTAAAACCTCATAGCGGACCCGAGTTTGAACCTGTCCAAATTAAACACAATAACCAATCATGTGCGATGGATCAATTTCTAAATGCGACAAAAATAGATGCAAAGTAAACAACTATATTGTAAACCAACAAACATTCCTGAGCTTTCAAACTAAAAATGAATATCATATCCGAACTAATATGCATTGTGATTCTGAGAATGTAGTCTATTTGATCAATTGTGCCCTTTGCCAGAAACAGTATGTTGGTGAAACAAAAAATGCATTTAGAGTGCGTGCTAGACGCCACGTTTCTGATATTAACACCTCAGCAGATAGGCCAATTGCTCAACATTTCCACCTTCCTGATCATTCAGTTGAACATCATTTTGAAATCATGCCAATAGAACAGATTCCGACCTTCGATAGTGAGGAAGAAACGAGTTCGTTTCGCAAAATCCGAGAGGGCCATTGGATTAGAACACTCCAAACAAAAGCACCATTTGGAATAAATGTAGATTCGGGAATATCACAAAAGAACAAAATTATCCCATTTCAACTCATATACAATAGACGTAATGTTGAATTAGCGAAAACCATGAAAGACGAATATTCACAGTTGCAATCTAAATTAAAGGAACCGATCAAAGCACGACCAGTAATAGCTTACAATAGAAATCCAAACCTGAAAGATTTGCTAGTAAGATCAAAGTTAGACCTTATAGTTCCTGATAACAATGACAAGGTTTCATCCCTCCGTACCTATTCTTAAATAAATCTAATCCCAACCAAAATCAATGGTGGGTCAACATGAAATCATATCCGTAGGACATCTTTTAATTATGTGTCTGCAAAAGTGTGTGTGTGTGTGTGTGTGTGTGTGTCTGTGTGTGTATGTGTGCGTGCGTGTGTTCGTTCGTTCGTTCGTTCGTTCGTTCGTTCGTTCGTTCGTTCGTTCGTTCGTTCGTTCGTTCGTGCATGCGTTCGTTTGTTCGTGCGTCCGGGCGTTTGTTCGTATGTGTGTATGTGTGTGGGTGTGTGCTCGTACATCCGTACGTGTGTGCCTCTATACTTGCGTGGGTGTATGTGTGCGTGTGTATGTGGCTGTGGGTGCATTAATTCGTGAGTACATTAGTGCCTTGGTGTGTGCGTGCATGCATTCGTGCGTCCGTTCGTGCATGCGTTCATGCATGCATTTTTGCGTGCATTCGTGCATGTATTACTGTGTGCATGTATTATTGCATGCATTCGTGCATTCATGCATTCGTTCAGATATGTGCGTGCGTGCGTGCGTGCGTGCGTGCGTGCGTGCGTGCGTGCGTGCGTGCGTGCGTGCGTGCGTATGTGTGTGCATTCGTGTGTGTGATTTCTCTATAATGTAGGATCAATCCCAGCCTTTACCTGTTAAAGCGACCTACTGATTAATTCACTTTACCCCAACTAATCTCAAGGGGGGAACCACTCTAAGTAAATCTAAACTTGGTCTCGATAGGACAAATTTAGGCAAAGAAATTTTTAATTAAATTCCTGTGCCAATGCGTTTTTTTCAATGTAAAGACGGACTTGCTTGTGCCAGGCCTCCATATTTGTCCCAAATCAAACAATTTTAAACTGTTTATATGTACAAATACACTGTCGGAATTGGTCTGCTGGTAGCTGATATTTCGTTTGCACGGTCGTCCATACGTGCAATCGTGCATTCGTTCGTTCGTCCATTCGTTCGTTCGTTCGTTCGTTCGTTCGTTCGTTCGTTCGTTCGTTCGTTCGTACGTTCGTACGTTCGTACGTTCGTACGTTCGTACGTTCGTTCGTTCGTTCGTTCGTTCGTTCGTTCGTCCGTCCGTCCGTCCGTCCGTCCGTCCGTCCGTTCGTTCGTTCGTTCGTTCGTTCGTTCGTGCGGGCGTCCGTGCGTACGTGCGTGCACGCGTTCATATGTACGTTTATTCCTTCATTCATGCATTCATTGATTCATTGATTCATTGATTCATTGATTCATTGATTCATTCATTCATTGATTCATTCATTCATTCATTCATTCATTCATTCATTCATTCATTCATTCATTCATTCATTCATTCATTCGTTCGTTCGTTCATCCACCTGTCTGTTCACTCATCCTGTCACCTGTCCTTGGCCTCTCTATTGGTTTACTGGTCTGTGCCTCCCAGACATCAATTGATTGTCTATGTGGATGGACTGATGGATGGATTACTGGGTTGGTGTCCGGGTGGGCGCATGGATTGTTTGGACATATATGTTTGTAAAGGTACAAACCACCTCATCCGCAACCACCTGTCGTATTTTATTCTTATATTTTCAACAGCCGCACCAACTCATTGCAAAGAAGCAATTAGCGCTTTGCAATGACTAAGTGAATAAATTAAACCAAATTCGGAAATGAAATTGTAGCTTTCACCCATTTGCCTATTCATTTGTTCAGTCGTCTACTCACCCACCGGGTGTCTGTCTATCAGTTTACAAATCTGTTCTCCCCTTAATCAAGTATTTGTTTAGGTGGATGGCAGGATGGACTGATGGATGGATTAATATGCTGGTGTCTGGGCGGGTGAATGAGTGCATGGGTTGTTGGACATATAAGCTTACAAAGCTCAAACAACCTGTGACTTACAACCACCTCTCTTTAGAAGGAATCTCACTAGACCTACAACATTCAGTCAATCCACAATGGATCAACCTATGTCAGAAAGACCTGCTCAAAACTATTTGTTTATTCCTATTTTCGAACACATGGCAACGCCAACTTATTACAAAGAAGTAATCAATGCTTTGTAATGACTGAGTGAACCGATTTGCCCAGATCAAAAAACTGTATAACTCCTAACTGTCAAAATTTGTTCCTATTTTCGAACACACGGCAACGCCAACTTATTACAAAGAAGTAATCAACGCTTTGTAATGACTGAGTGAACCGATTCGCCAAGATCAAATAACTGTATAACTTGTCAGAATTTGTTTTAATAATCTTTATTCAGGAAACCTGTCCCTTGCAGTACTCAAACAACAAGTAAATTACTCTCTGCCGCCATGATTAAACATATCTCGGCAGCATTTGATCCAATGACTGACCAAATAGCCCTCATTGTTATTCTCACACCTTAATCGCCTGAAACGAACGGGCGTACTAACCCATGCTACAGTTAGATAAGCTCGATATAATTAAGCAATCACGCCTTTTGTATTAGCTGTTTGACTTCAGTAGCGCCAAAGGCGCAAATTGATCTAAAGCAGGTCTTCGGGTTTGGTTTGATCTTTTGTGGAGAGACTGAATTAATAGTTAATCGGTAGTCACCATTGCAGTAATTCTCCTATAAATATGTAAGAATTATCAGTTGCCATTAGACCAGTTTTTTCGCTGCATGACGAAGACCATTACGTCGAAAGCGCTCCAGCAACTGACAGTGTAAGCTTTAATTTTATATATATATAATAATCTTGTATTAATTGTTCTTATTTTTCAGTTTCTAAATTGTTTCAACACATATCACTCTAGTTAATATTTGCTATTTAACTTTTTTGAACTTTTCTGACTAAATTTGACAAATCTGTAGAAATTTGATTACGTTCTAAAAATGGCCAAGAATTTCAACGGCCCAGTGGGTAAAGGACGCAAATCTGGCAACCCAGCGTCCAACTTTTCTTCAACCAAAAGTGCTCCTAACCAGTCTGTTCAGGCCTTTCAGAGACCGGTTAAGATGTACTTCCATGTGTTGCAATGCTTGCATCACTATGGTCTTTTACGAGAGCATTTGGCATCAGACTCTCTCCCAAAATCTCTCAGCATGAAAATGGAGGAGATGAACTCGTTTTTCTGCCCTGCCTTACGAGATGACGAATTTTTGAAATCGACCAGCATGATAAACCAAATTTGGGCTCATAGCTGCTTAGAAAATTTAGTCAACCATTATCGAAGCAAATTGGACAAATTAAAGGCAGAGGTATAAGTGGCCGAATCTAATGTAATTCTTGATCTACACAGAGCCAAAGGCATAGCATTGAAATGGGGTAGGCAAAATTTTGGAAATAAATTGGCCACAACGACAATCACAAATTTTTGGAAATTTTTGGCAGAAATAGCTAGTGATGAGCAAAACAGAGTGATGTCAGTACCAACACCGGCGGCCACACCGAGTACAGGTTCAGGTTCACATTCAACAGTGAGTAACAAACGACAACGGTCACCAACCACCTTCACACCCTCGCCTACCACTTCCAAGCGGACGAATCTGTATACATCACCAACACCAGCACCTGGTGTTGATGATGTAACAGAGTCATGGCCGGCTCTCCCAAAGACAAATTCTCCTCCTGTGCGCCGTTGTCGGGTTGTTACTCACTGTTCCCCCAATCTACCACCTAGCAACTCTTCCTCATCTCTTCCACTATCTTCTCCTCGCCACCTTCTGACTCGATCTTCTCCTCTTCCTCCTTCTCCTCTCTCAATCCCGCCTCCTCCTCTTCCTCCTCAAACTTTTTCTCTTCATGCATCTCCTCTCTCAATCCCGCCTCCTGCTCTTCCTCCTACTCTTCATCTCTCTTCTCCTCACGCACCTTCTTCTGCTCCTCTTCCTCTGTCTCCGCCTCCTCTCCCTCCTATGGAGAATAATAGTAACCTGTCCGATAGGAAGTTTGCTAAGTCCCGTCATCAATCGCATAGCAAGGGCCTGTGGAGGATCCCCAGAATCACCAAGAAGATTCTGATGATAGGGTCCTCTAATCTAGCCCGAATTGATTTAGACGTCCATCCTGACATCCAGGTTGAGTGCTATCCTCGTGCCGCATTATCACATTTCAGAACAATGGCTATGCGACACCAGGATGGCCCTAGACCGGAGAAGATCATCTTGAATATTGGCATCAACTCCAAAAATGAGCATCCAACCAAAGCCTCAAGCCATTTACGGTTCATGGCTCGTGAATTTAAAAACACCTTCCATAACGCGGAGTTGCACTTTGCTGAGATTAACTTCTCTGATAGCTTGTCAGACAGGCAAAGGTTCTGTCTCAAGCGTATCAACGAAGCAGCAAGGTCCAACTGCCACGTTGATAAGGTCATCCCCAAAATTTCTGATGCCAATTTTCATGTTGAGAAGGATAGAATCCATTGGACGAAAGAAACAGCTAATTGTATTTATAACCATTGGTTGACGGTACTTAGTTTAAACTAAATGTGGGTCAAGGCAATAGCTCCCCTAACATAGGATTAGGAACAAACCTTGTCAATTTAGCAGCTGACTATGATCTCTCACCATCTGAAAAATCAATTCTCGATCGTGGTCTTACTTTTGTACCAACTCCAAAACCAAAAACAGGATTAGATTTGCTTTTAGACACAGGTCTTATTGAAGTAGCTAATTTTGGTCATTCAGTAAAAATAGCCCATCATTTTCGAAATTTAAATGGAGAGTCAAAACCATTCACTGGAAAATCAGGTTGGGACCCGCCAGATAGGCTAGTTGATGACAATATTAAAGCAACCATAAAAACGGTTGCTGGTATAGCCAGATCATTGCCAGTTACAAACAATAAGCAAAACCTTTCATTTCTCGAACGACAGGCTATCAACAAATTACGTAGAAATCAAAATATTATTATAAAACCAGCCGATAAAGGTTCAGCAACTGTGATTATGTCTAGAGAAAACTACATCCGCGAGGCCGAAAGGTAGTTAACTAACACCAGGCATTGCAGAAAACTTGATAATTTAATTTGGCCTCAAAACCGACAAAATTTCATTGAAATACTTAATTCATTGCATACAGATAAGTACATCGATAAGAAACAGCTAAAGTATCTGCTAGGTGAGAATAATCCACAAAATCGGACATTTTACATCTTGCCTAAAATCCATAAACCTATCAGCACCTGGTTAGATCCATTGACACCACCTGGACGACCCATCATTTCAGACTGTGGCAGTGAGTCTTATGGCATTTCAGAATATATTGATTACTATTTAAAGCCCATTGCTAATAGACACAAAAGCTTTCTCAAGAACACAGAACACTTTCTTTCAAAGTTATCCAAATTGTCAGTTCCGAAAGATGCATATTTAGTCACATTAGACATAGATGCTATGTATACCAATATAGATATTGATGCTGGAGTCAATGCTATTAAGAATTCTTTTGTCAAATTTCCTGATCCAGATCGACCAGACACGGAAATTCTAAAATTATTAGAGCTAAGTCTTAAAGGAAACGATTTCCAATTTAATGGTGAAAATTACCTTCAAATCTGTGGATGCGCAATGGGTAAACGATTCAGCCCAAATTTTGCCACGATTTATGTTGCGGAGTGGGAAGAGGAGGCACTGAACAAATCAACCAAAAAGCCTCTTCTTTACCTCAGATATCTAGATGACATCTTCATAGTTTGGCAACATTCAGAAGAAGACTTTTGGGAATTTTTTCGCATTTTAAATAACCAAGATTCAAACATCAAGCTAAAAACTACTATTAGTGGAACATCGGTTGACTTTTTAGATGTCACGATCTATAAGGGTCCTCAATTTGATTCCTCAGGAAAATTAGAATATAAAGTATTCTTTCAGCCAACAGACTCACATCAGCTGCTTCACAAAAAATCATTTCATCCTCCACACACATTTAAAGGTTTGATCAAATCGCAAATCATAAGGTTTTTTCGAAACTCTAGCAACAGGCAAAATCTGAATAGTGCATGCTCTACTCTGTTTGATGCTTTAAAAGCACGAGGCTATTCAGCCCGTTTTCTTCGAAAAATTAAAGCAGACACCATCAATGAGCTTGAAAATCTAAAACCTCATAGCGGACCCGAGTTTGAACCTGTCCAAATTAAACACAATAAACCAATCATGTGCGATGGATCAATTTCTAAATGCGACAAAAATAGATGCAAAGTAAACAACTATATTGTAAACCAACAAACATTCCTGAGCTTTCAAACTAAAAATGAATATCATATCCGAACTAATATGCATTGTGATTCTGAGAATGTAGTCTATTTGATCAATTGTGCCCTTTGCCAGAAACAGTATGTTGGTGAAACAAAAAATGCATTTAGAGTGCGTGCTAGACGCCACGTTTCTGATATTAACACCTCAGCAGATACGCCAATTGCTCAACATTTCCAACTTCCTGATCATTCAGTTGAACATCATTTTGAAATCATGCCAATAGAACAGATTCCGACCTTCGATAGTGAGGAAGAAACGAGTTCGTTTCGCAAAATCCGAGAGGGCCATTGGATTAGAACACTCCAAACAAAAGCACCATTTGGAATAAATGTAGATTCGGGAATATCACAAAAGAACAAAATTATCCCATTTCAACTCATATACAATAGACGTAATGTTGAATTAGCGAAAACCATGAAAGACGAATATTCACAGTTGCAATCTAAATTAAAGGAACCGATCAAAGCACGACCAGTAATAGCTTACAATAGAAATCCAAACCTGAAAGATTTGCTAGTAAGATCAAAGTTAGACCTTATAGTTCCTGATAACAATGACAAGGTTTCATCCCTCCGTACCTATTCTTAAATAAATCTAATCCCAACTAAAATCAATGGTGGGTCAACATGAAATCATATCCGTAGGACATCTTTTAATTATGTGTCTGCAAAAGTGTGTGAGTGTGTCTGTGTGTGTATGTGTTCGTTCGTTCGTTCGTTCGTTCGTTCGTTCGTTCGTTCGTTCGTGCATGCGTTCGTTCGTTCGTTCGTTCGTTCGTTCGTTCGTTCGTTCGTTCGTTCGTGCGTCCGGGCGTTTGTTCGTATGTGTGTATGTGTGTGGGTGTGTGCTCGTACATCCGTACGTGTGTGCATCTATACTTGCGTGGGTGTATGTGTGCGTGTGTATGTGGCTGTGGGTGCATTAATTCGTACATTAGTGCCTTGGTGTGTGCGTGCATGCATTCGTGCGTCCGTTCGTGCATGCGTTCATGCATGCATCTTTGCGTGCATTCGTGCATGTATTACTGTGTGCATGTATTATTGCATGCATTCGTGCATTCATGCATTCGTTCAGATATGTGCGGGCGTGCGTGCGTGCGTGCGTATGCGTATGCGTATGCGTATGCGTATGCGTATGCGTATGCGTATGCGTATGCATTCGTGTGTGTGATTTCTCTATAATGTAGGATCAATCCCAGCCTTTACCTGTTAAAGCGACCTACTGATTAATTCACTTTACCCCAACTAATCTCAAGGGGGGACCACTCTAAGTAAATCTAAACTTGGTCTCGATAGGACAAATTTAGGCAAAGAAATTTTTAATTAAATTCCTGTGCCAATGCGTTTTTTTCAATGTAAAGACGGACAGACAGCAGACAGACATACAGACAGACAAACAGAAATTTTCAATCTTTTAACCACAGCGCCATGGTGGTTTAAGCAGGTATATACTTATATCCGATTGATTTAATCAATTTTATTAGTCACTGGTGGGTTCTGAGTTCGGCAAACTTGGCTCATATTAAGTTTTTCTGTATTAAAGGAGATTGTTATGTATTATAATAGTTCGCTAGTTGTCTTTCTCAGAAACCGCTTCTTGGGATATCTCGTTATTGTCCAGGCCATATATGGATCATTCCAGCTGGATCTTCTGCTTCCGTTTATAAGTCATTGGGACTTCTCCAAAATCTGACTATCTTTACTGGACTCGATCTCTCAGTGCTTCGTGCACTATAAAAACGGTCACCTGCTTGATGAATCTCTGGAAGAATCTACTGCTATTTGAAGGGCTAAGAACTCGGTTCAAGGTTCTTAGTGTTAAATCGCTGAAGGCAAGGTCATAGGACATAGGTAGATATTCCGGAGAGATTAATTCATCATTGATTTCCTTGTCTCTTGGACATTATGATCTGGTAATCAAGCGAAGTGGAACAGAATTCCGTCCTTCCACGCAGATACTATTACAACAGAATGGGGTTTCTCGATCTATAACATTGATGTTTTGAATATTATTATTTGTGCCATTCCACAATGGCTACTGTTCACATCTTGATCGTCCTCCGAAATACTCAGTCTGCATACTCGCAGATATCAGTGGTACCCTCAGCCTAAGTAACAGTTCTAAGAACATCTGTGTAAAGTTCAGTACTTCTGAAAGCATCTGGAGTTGTTACACTGCTATTTTTTATTATTTCATCCGTGACAAGATCGTCAATCCAATGCATTCTTTATAGTCTTTTGGTATTCCAAATTACAAATTATTTCTCCAATCAATAAATTTGCGAGAACGTCATCTGCTCAAAGCAGATATAACTATGAGAAATTATACAACTTACATATCTACACCAAGTTAGCCAGCTATTGGTAAGCACAGTATGGAATACCTAAATGACAAGTTTTATTTACACAAATGGCTTTTATCATTATTATTTTATTATTTACTATTGCATTGCATTGAGTACCTTGTCAACCACGGATCTGAGGTTTGTTGTCTTTGTATGTCTCTCGACATTATGGATACGCCATCTGAAAGGTCTGAGTCAGAAGAAGAAGGTAGCTTTTACTTCCGTACCGCACCCCTAGATTACCTATCGTTCACCCAATGCCAGGATGGTCAAAGCAGAAACACAAGTGTCATG